>JAVFBW010121819.1:1315-14792 GCA_034783835.1 Mopalia ciliata
ACAGTTCTCAGAAATGAATGATTTTGACTTGAAAATGGATGTCAAATGGTTATTTTATTTTTCGATCTAGCACATAAATCAGAATTGTTTAAATGAAGGTAAGGCCATTCAATTTTCATATATTGGAGAAAAAAAAAGTGCAGTCTTGGTAGTTTTGACTTTTGAAAGGTTAGGAAGACTCGAGCAGCGTGGCTATGGAACAGTTTGAAAGTGCACTGAAAGTGAAGGAGCTTGATTTTGCCTTTTAGATTTCTTTTCTCCCAGAGTCCAAAAGACTGCAAACCCTGAAGGGCTCGAGTTGGATGATTTACACACTTTTCCCAATTTGGTGTGATTTGATGCAAAAGAGGTTCTATTATTTTTGCAATGGCTAAACTGGTTAAACACCCTTTTGGCTTTTTTTCTTTTTTCAGATAACCATTGTAAGAGGTTATCAAAGGTTTTTTAAAGGTTGGAGAAGAGATTGTAAAATGTATGACCAATCTAATTAAAATTAGTTCTCAAAAACGCTCCCGTGTTTTGTTCGTCGCTATTTTGAGATATAACGCAATCACCCCACCTACAATGTCGACTGGTTTCTTAAATTGACCAATCACAGAGCTGCGTCTCAATTTTGGTTTGTAAAAGCCGCAGATTTCCGACAGTGTATTTTTACATGACCAATGGATACCTGTACGCACAATCAACAAACCCCCTCAAATAATAAACTACGAGTGGAATTGCATTGTTCCTGGTTTACATGCGACTTACAACATCAACACAGAAGAAAATAAGACAACTTCTGCTTGTTTTGGCTGACTTTGGTGTTTACCATGGCCCTGTGTTATCTGTGTTTTTATTGGACAACTGAAACTGTGACCTTTTGTGAACCCCAGTAAGCTACACCTAATTGAACAGTCTAAGTAGAGTGATTGCTTGAGATCTCAAAGTAATGACAAACAAAACATGTGGAGCGTTTTTGAGATTTGATTTGAATAAGATTGAATATATGACATACCTAGACATTGGTCACACTGGCAGTCAGAGATCATGGGTATCTTGGCTGTTTGTAGAGTGCTACCACACTTTACATCCACCTCCATGTAGCCAGCTTCAACGCCCGTACAACATCTACAGTTTGACTGGGGAAGTGAGTCACCATTCATGGACAACGTGGGTTGGTACGTGGAGTCCCCGCATCCACCAGCACAGTAATTGTAAGTTACTGCCTTTAGTGATTCACAGGTTTCCTCTCCATTAGTGAATGAGAATTTACGGTTACCCTGGCGTAATTCACAAGTTTCCACTGGAAAGAAAAGAAGAGAATTCTACAGTATTTGAATAGATATTTGGAATTCAATAAAATTTTTATACTTCATGTAATGTCAGGTTTTTACAATGAATATCTAAATGAATATCGACTGTAGCATTACCCTAAGGCTTTGCCAACATTAGAGAACTTAAAATTAGAAAAAAAAACAGATATGTAAATATTGCGCATGTATAAAATAAAAAATAAAATCCACCTGGCTTACTTTGTAAAACTGTTTGCTCTTCCTAATACATGTAGACTGGGCTAACATATTGCAGGGACTAGATTTTGTTTGTACAAAGTCTAGTCATTTCAAAACATTCAGTTTAATAACGCCACAGGCTTTCACTGTATATTTAGAATATTATCATATCATTTTGACTTCTCTATGTTGCATTAACATTTTAAATCACCTGAAAATTTTATGTCTGGTAGAACCCAGATTCATGTTTGTCCATCTGAATGCCTGCTAAAACAAACGATGCCTGGTCGTTTTCATGAACTATTATTTTTATTCAGGTACAATCAAATCACAAGATTTGGATCAATAGAGAATCATGTCCTAGCAGAAAGAACCCTTGACCAATCAGACATTGAACAAATCATAATGCGTTTATGTTCCTTGAAGAGTAGACTGTCCGATGGTCCGTCAACTGCCAGTCACCGCTTATAGCTCAATCAACCTTGTCTTCTCTTGTTATAGCCCACAGCCGTGCCTTAGTGGTAGCGTGTGCGCTCACTAAACTGAACCTGCTTCGATGTACAATTAATCGGATACCATCAGGTATATGAGAGAGTCACATGTTGTTGCTCTGGCAATCGTGGGGGAGGTTTTTACGAGGTTTCCTCTCGACCGTAATAAGGCTAGGTGCAGTGTCATGTGGACAATCTTTTGTCATATAAGTGAAATACCCTTGAGTATGACTTAAAACCTCAAACAAACAAACAAACAAACAAATCTCTTGCAATATATTGTTAGAGCTAGCCAGTCAGGACCATAACTTTGAAGGATAAATTTTCTGCTATAAATTTCTAGGTAACAATGAATATCTGAATATATCTTAATTTCCATGTTGTTTGTCTGCCGAATTAATTCTCTTCTATGTTTTTAGTGTTTTTTGCAATTTCAACAATGTTTGAACCCAAATTAAACGAACCTGGTTTAATCTCACAGAAATCACAGCATCTGCCGCTATCCACAGCTCTCACCAGTATCTCATTCTGTAATTTAAAAAACAAATATAAATCCTCTTGTTGTCTTATTTTAATAACAGATAATCCAATTCAAGTAACCAATTAAGTATATGATTTATAAAAAGTGATTTCTACTCATGGTGCGATTTGTACAAGTAGTTAATTTGACTTCCCGGGATTCCATTTATTTGTGGTGTTTTGATTGGTGGACTGTTTTGTATGTTTTAATCCACCTATCAAAAAACAAAAGTCACCCCAATGCCAGGACTGCAAATCATACAGCGAAAATGCACTTTTAGCAAAATCTTGCTAGACAGAAGTTTCTTCGAACTACACACACGTGCGCATATGTAACTCTTTTTAAAAAAACACGCCCTATCTATTTTGACAGTCATTCCAAATTACCGACATGGGGGAATATACTGAAAAGGAAATCGTCAACTTTGTATCAACGGAAATTAATAAACTAAAAATATGAATGAATCATTTGTTGCAGAAAGTATAAGTATGGCTGAAGGTGAATAGGTCTACTGAGTAGAAAAAAGGTATCCCTTAATATTGTTCGGTTCTTCTCTGGAAATGATCAGACATCTGGTTATGTAAATTTTCTGTTTGTTTATGCATCCTAAATACAGTTTGATGGTGAATAACTGTATAGAGATTAAAAAAAAGAAGACAAAGCCATATAGTTTACAGCTCCACTCTGAGAATGGAATAGTGCACGAGGGTTCTTGGTACCGTGATCAATGGCATAATACAAACGTACATTAATCTTTCAAACTAAGGAACTACCGTCACAATATCTTGTACACAAAACAAAACAAAAAAATCATTCAATAAAATTTTGTCTGAACTATAGGCGAAAAAATATTTGATTGTCATACTTCATTTTGTGAATCCTGCCTGCATGCCCTTCCCCAACACGGCATCTTTATCAAAAAGGCTTTATATGAAGGTGTTTATCAAGATGTATATTTACTTAACAGATGTCAATACACGATTATTCTGTAAATGTATTCAGGTAAAACTCACAGCTTCATCACAGGTTGGTACCTCACAGTTACGCCCACAGGTAACTCTTCCGGCAGTGCAAGTGCACTGGTCACATGGGCTATCCGGGTCACGCCACACAGATCCCGTCTAAGCAAAAGAAAAAAATTGTTCACACATTGCCAACATTTGATTTTTTTATAATATCCTTTTAATTATATGACACATTTATGATTGTCCTGCATTATGCCTGGAGTCCTAGAAAAGGATTATACAAGATTGCAGGCAGTCCTAAAAGTCTGTGCTCTTTACCCTTTAACATGGGTTTCCCCTCACCCTTCAAGGGGGTTCCCCTCACCCTTCAAGGGGATTTTCCCTTCACCCTTCAAGGGGGGTTCCCCTCACCCTTCAAGGGGATTTTCCCTTCACCCTTCAAGGGGGGTTCCCCTCACCCTTCAAGGGGGGTTCCCCTCAACCTTCAAGGGGATTTTCCTTTCACCCTTCAAGGGGGGTTTCCCTTGGTGCTTAGACTCAATCATGCCTTTATTGGCTCAACTAATGCTTTCCTTGATAGATAATATACAAATGTTTTTTAATTAGCTCAACTAATGCTTATCTTTGACAGATAATATACAAATGTTCTTTATTAGCTCAACTAATGCTTCTCTTTGATAGATAATATACAAATGTTCTTTATTAGCTCAACTAATGCTTATCTTTGACAGATATTATACAAATGTTCTTTATTAGCTCAACTAATGCTTATCTTTGACAAATATTATACAAATGTTCTTTATTAGCTCAACTACTGCTTTTCTTTGATAGATAATATACAAATGTTCCTTATTAGCTCATCCACTGGTAATGTTTATCTTTGACAGATAATATCAAATGTTCTTTATTGGCTCCATTTATCCTATCTTTGATAGTTTATAGACTAAGGTGTTTTTTTTTACACTGATTAAGAAAATTAGTTGTTTGGGGATTAAACGCTGTACTCAAGGGTATTTCACTTATATGGCAACATCTTATCCACTGTTCCTTGCCTAAATACAGCAGAACAACAAGGTAAACCACATGATCATTACCCACTTGATTTTTCTGATTTCTTTTTGTACAGCTGAAACTATGAGCACCCTTGATGGAGAAATACATCAAAGTTGAATTAATTGGCCGACATGGCTAAACACTTAACCACAGCCACGTTTTTAATTTGAAAAGTTTAGCCCTGGAACTACATGTACGTATTAAAAGTGAGTAACGACTTACTGGACGGTCCACTCCGTCAACTCTGCAGACATCACATTCTTCTTCCTTTTTGCATTCGCCATTCATCTCTACGTAACCAGTTTCACAGACACAATTTGGACTGAATTCGCCACACACTGCTTCAACCAATTTAGCATCCCTGTTTTCACATGTTCGAACACAGTTGCTATAGTTACTCCACACTTGGTTGTCTTCGCATACTTTGAAAAAAGACAGAATAAAAATGTTGATGAACAAACATGTTGGACTTACTTTGGTCTTTTTTTAATTAGCTGCCATGTAGTTAGTAAACATGCCTACCCTAAAAGAAAATAACGTTTAAAAAAAAAATTCAGGACTATTTTCTAACCATTTTGCATATTTTTGTGTTAGCACATAGCACATACTATTTTGTGTGTGTATTTCAATGGCCTTAGGGTGTATTTTACATAAATAATGTGTACAAAATACTCCAGAATACTAGGGGTTGGCGGATCTGTGGATCTGTGGAGCTATGCCGGCATACTACTCAAAATCCTGGATATATTTTTTCTAAAATTATACACACTGGCTCAGGAATGTTGATTCATTAATACTGATATATAGTACTGTGCTTTACAGGTACGTTTCAAATGGGATCTTAATCTAGAGTTGTTATGGGTAACCTGCAGACAACTGGAGAGAAGCTTATGAGCACGAACACAGAATAAAAAAGTATGTGATTAATATGTTGCACACAGGATATTCCATATGGGTTTAGAGTAGGTCCTGATCATTTCTTTTATTGACCGTAAGCCCGGGGCTCATTGGTAAATCAACCTGTAAACTGGTACTGTATTCTAACAAAAATACATTAAATTTAGTATAATAGTTGCCAGTTTAAGCCACTATTTTTGTTATTTTTTTAAATATTGAAAGCAGTCTCGTTTCAGACTGAATGTATGTGAACCATCTGATACGGATAAATATACGATGCCTCTGTATCTGTGTGATGAGACTCCTAGATATATGACTAAAACTGATTAATTGACTGGCGTATGTGCCCCCATTACTCACTCAAACAAAAGATACAAGAACACAACTAAAAAATAAGTACCGTCAGTTGAAAAATTAATCATGTTATTTCATCAAATGCTAATCAAAGCTTGACAAGATACCCTTCAAACATACTAACATTAAAGAGAAAGACCTCCGTTTCGACCTAAGCTTACAATTTTTATTGCATAGTTGCATATTGCATAAGACCGCCATTGCAAGTGCAATACAGATACTTGTCTTTGAAAATATGCAATAACAATAATAAGTTGTCTTTCCCTGTAAAGGCTGACTAACCACTAAATTAAAATATTATGTTATACTCTGAAAATTTATAGAAATTAAATATGGTAGCCAGAGTTGTGAAACTTACCACAGTCACCCATATAGCAGTCTTCTGAGTCAGTTATTGCTGGACAATCTTCACCTTCCAAGACTGGTCTAGTCAGTTGGATAGTTCCACTTCCACAGGTTGCAGAACATTCGCTAGGTGTCCAATCACCATATACACACGGAGCTGAAAAGATATTTATACTTTTTAAAACTTTATTATTATTTATTTTTTATGTGATAACATGCCACATAAATATCTGAATCCCAGATACGTCAAACTAAATAATGGCAGAAGAATCGCTTATTTCTTGCCATAAGTTTATTCCATGAAGGGGTAAATGTGAAATCACAGTAAAGATGGGGAGTATTTAGAAAGGTTTAAAATGCAATAGTGGCTTAAGTTCGTAGCATTTTCTGTGTGATTGAACAAGGATATTTTTAAGCTGGTTCAAGTTCATCCACCTCCTATGTCGCTCTAAGCTGTTTCAAAGTTTAAACGGGCTTGAAATGCTTGTGTGAAAAGAAACAGCTTAAAAAACATCACAGTGACTATATGGCAAATGTGATAGCTGGATCGGCTTACAATTACATTTAGTGTGTGAATGGACAAATTTCTGAGCTGACTGAGAGCCAGTTTAGGCAGCTGGCATTATGAACTGTACTTTAGTTGAACCGGCTTACAATGAATATTGGTTAAGATGTAAGCCAGTTACAAATTAATTGTCCACATCTCACTGTACATCACACTCTACTTCACACAAATATGGTAGTAAACCCATGACACTACTCCCTCAGTAACAGTATGCTACAGTATGTTAACATACTACATGTAACCAACATTCTAAAATAGAATCGATTCTACTTCCTACATTGATTCAGAGATACACCCGGACCATCTTGTCTTGCACTACTTTTATCTGCTGGTCTGTGGGCATTCGATCGTCCCAAATATAGGCGAAAATTAATGCGCAATGACTCGGTATAGCGTACAAGAGTTGTTTCAGTCCAATCCACTATGGAAACTCTCTCTCCGGAGAATACGATTGGCTAACCACTTAGCCACGGCTGCTGTCCTGTCTGAATAGGTCGGATTATTTTATGACAGTCACAAATGCAACAAAATCAGTGTTTTATAATAATGTCGATTCAACATTGTTATTAAATATTTTAAATTTAAATGCTGTCTTTTTTTTTTTTTGCAATAAAATACATACGTTTACAATCTGTAAGAACATCTTCACAAGATTTCGTTTCAACTTCATCTCCACCGCACCGGCCAGCATCATCGTTAATATAACCTCGTGTTCTTGTTACATTCTCAGCACAGTCCGTACATATACCCCATGGAGACCATATTCCGATATCACAACCTGGTAAAAAACATATTATATACATTTCATTGTCAATCTATACTTTTATATTTTAGGAAAGGTGTTGAAATAGGTCACCTTGACACTGTGTCATTCAACTCACCATTGCCGGAAATAAATATTGTTTAAATCAGCTTTTATTTATTTACTTATTTCATTTGTTTAATTCAATATACTTAGATACAGATAGCCATTCAAATTTTTTAAATTTAATTTTTAGGTCAATATTTGAAATGATGAGTTTTTGTTTAAATCTTTACTTGCTTTAAAATAAAATTAAAATAAAAATACTCTTTCAGTTTGAGAATTAATTAATTTTATTTATTCAAGTCAATATTTATTGATTTAAATATTTATCTATTTATTTTATTACATTTTACTTTACTTAGTGGTTTATATGTGAAATAATTGACTATTTTTGTTATGATCTTTATATTACAGGAAACATTAAAAGCAGCCCAAAAACCACAATGCTGGTGATATGGGACAAAAAGCAGTTGTATCCCTTACAGAAAAATCTTATAGTATCCTATAGGAAAATTATAAAATCCTATAGAACAATTATAAAATAGAAGAGGACAATTCTAAAAGCCTATTGGATTCCATAGAAAATCCTATAGGATTCCATAGAAAATCCTATAGCATTTCGGACAAAATCCAATGGAATTTTTTTGGTAAGGGATACGTCTTGTTAACATATCATGTCCGTCATTACAACGTTTTAGGGGAAACAGATAAGCTATCAACACTTATTCTTGCATAGTGATATCAGACATGAATGCCAAAAATATTGACAGTAGAGCCAATTTGTTCTATTGATACAAGGACTTACAGGGGATTTCCATGTTGCAAGGTTGGGATTCTGTTAACACAGCTCCCTCACATGAAGCTCCACCGCATGTTGGGTATGGGTTATTACAATATCTATTTCTACTCTGCATACCACCTTGACAGTCAAGGTTACAAACACTCCATGTAGTCCATTCTGATAATCCTCCATCCTCTGATAAGAAAACAAAGTAGTTAGTAATAACTAGTTAAATTATTAACATTTATGCAACATGGTGTAAGACGTGGTGGTTGGGGTATTTGTAGACTCGCCCAAAACTGTCTCACTTTAAAGAGTGGACAAGAGTGCAGGACAGAATAACTCTATTGAAGGTTTGAGACAAACAACTGATTTTGATATGAAATGAAGTATAGTTTTAATGAACGATAAAGTGCAGACATTATATCCCATCTCACATTTCATCAGCAAACCACAGCCAGAGGAATACACCTCAAACAACCTGTATGAAATCAAATGCCATCTTTATTCTTTGCTGCAAGAATGGGAATTCAAGACCAACTTAATAAACCTAAATTTGGTCATGTGACCTTTTCATTTTTGGAAGCTGACCATTGGCTATCTAAAGATTATAGGCTGACACACCCCACCACATGATATACATGTACCCTAATGTATGGGGCAGAGATAGACCCCCTCAGGTAGATACATGTTACACTCAGATCTTTAGTAAACACCAATGTGGGTCGTGTTAAACCACATGCAGGGTAACACTGGCCTTACAGGAAATCCTATAGGTTAATAATAAAATCCTATAGACACCATAGAAGAATTCCATAGATCTAAAGATTTGGAAAGGATCCTGTTTAGCACATGCAATCCATCTTGAGCAATGATGTTAGGATTGTCAATTGCCTACATTAAATTTTGCATTTATATATATCATTCTTATGTTAATTTTATTATCACTCATTCTTTGTAGAACTCAAATTCAGCTTTACTAATTGACTCTCTTATGTACGGTAACTTTTTGGAGAAGAATTTTTTAACAGAAATGTTTTTTTTCCCCCAAATAACGAGACACAATTGCTTTTTGTAAGTTAGGTTTATTACCAACCATAATTAAGTTTAAAAGTTTACTATTCTTATTTCAAGTAAGCTCTCTACCTAAGGGCAGTTTGTTTGAAGAGTAGCAATGCTGTCTATACATGTACCATTCACAGCATCGTAGCCAGGATGGGAAATCCACCCTTCAGAAATACCTATTCTGAGAAATTTTTCCTGTCCAAATATGAAATTTTCCTATCTTTTCCATGTTAAATTTCAGAATTTCTACCTCATAACCTGTTATTTGAGCCATTTCTAAGAATCTGCCTGTCTCATGATAGGTGGGCTGTTCTTTAGCTAAGACTATGATCATTATGACCTGTTCTAAATTATGTCACTCTATCGCTAGTTTGATTGTAGGTATATTATTTAACATTTGTAAGGAGTGTTAACAATTTCTAAGTTACATTTAGGGTTTGCCATTCAATGTTATATTAAACCATTACCTTTTTTATATTAGATCTACAATGGGAGTTTCGTAATATCAAAAAAGGGGTGTTACGGGCAGTCCTCTGACGTCAAAACGGTCGAGATTCATGGACTTTTTAGTAACCTCACAATGTAAAAATGTGTTTGACGTCATGTAACAGCTCCACTATCACGAATCTTCTGACGTCAAAGGACCGCTTTGCAAGGATAAAACTTTCCGAGACTCCCAATGAAAGTCAGGTTTGGCATTTATCTATCTTTGGTAAGGTTAACCCTATATGCTCTATCCTCAAGCATACCTTTATTAACTTAAAGGAGAAGACCACCCAAAAACCATATTCTATAAATAAGTAAAACTTTTTGTGTATAAAACAATACATTAATTTCCATTTTCATAATCTGATCGTAACTCTGGTTATCATCCATTAAAAAGGACCACAAGAACCAGTTGAGTCATCAAATCCTGTATACAGCAGACTCCACTGATCTATCATTGGATAGTTCAAAATTGGTTGACCAACCAGAGTGCAGGAAAACTGAGCAGCACAGGATTTGATGACTCAACTGGTGCTTGTGATCCTCTTTAACCCTCTAGTGCCCGGAACTAGTTTCCATTGGTAAAAAAATTCAATACTTTGGAAATACAATACAAAGGCATCCAACAATGTGAAACAATTTTTATTTTGTATTAAAATTCGAAAATACAGGATAACTCTGGGAAATAGTAAAAACAACAACTTCCTTAGGGGACCTCATAAACAGTATGACAAATTTGTCATACTGGGTGCTAGAGGGTTAATGAATGATAACCAGAGTTACCATCAGGTTATGAAAATTGAAATTAATGTATTCTGTTACACACAAAAAGTTTTTCTTATTTATAGAATATGGTTTTTGGGTGGTCTTCTCCTTTAAGTCACTTGTGGTCAGTTCATATACTTTGGTTCTTTTTTTTCTTTGAATAGATTAAGTAAATTAGTGATTTATTTTGTTTTGTGTTGACCATAGTACTCAATGGTATTTACCTTATATGGCGATGACTTGTTCACTTTAGACTGTTTCTTACTTAAATACAGTGCAAAACCAACAGGAAACCTATACCTGATCGCCCTAGGCTGTGACTTGGTGGTAACGTGTGTGCTTTCTAAACTGAACCTACTTTGATGTACAGTTCACCGGATCGAGTCCGCCTGTGGTATATGAGCGAGTCACATGTTGTGGTTCCGGCAATTGCAGGGTTTTTTTTTTTTAGGTTTCCACATGGTTTGCCACCACAATAAGGCTAGGTGCAGTGTGAAGGGGACAATCCGTCCTCCTATAAGTGAAATACCCTTGAGTAAGACGTTAAACGCCAATCAAGCAAACCTGTACATGTACCTGATGGTTGGCTCCTACATCAAAGTAAGATGAGTATAAAACAGACATGCTAACGACTTAGCCATTGTCACAGGAAAGTGTATAAGTAAATCGAAAAAAAAAAAAAGTTATGTCTTAATATTAACATAGCTGACCTTGCTTGGTGAGATCCGGTATGCACGTCACACTGCCATTTAGTGCACACAAGCAAATGTCACACTCTGTACGACTCACTTCATCACCCACGTCGTAACCTCTGCCCTCAAATTCACAATCGGGTGGACATTCTTCTTCAGTGCATTGCATGGATTCTTCAGAGTCGCCGGTACAGTCTGCTCCATTGCCAGACTGTGGTGGGTTGTTGGGGGTTCTGAAAACAAACAGACATATTTATAGCAATTTCTTCACCATGTGGTTTACATATTGGATCTTTTGAGATTTAATTCCAGGTCCCTGAGATAGATCAAGGCGGCTATCTAGCACTCCAGTAAGATATACAGTACATCTCCACTGAGAAGGTTTCTTTGTTTCAAGTCATTAAAATGCCAATATTCAGGATTATTAAGAGATAGGCAAGTAATTCATCAGACCTTGCCTGCACTAATCACATGTATATTAATAGTTAACATTCAACCCTATACTGCTCGGTGTTATCTGGTAAATTAGTACACAGGGGATGAATCAGGATCAGTATTCAGCCATCCATGGTAAGTGTTGTAAGTCAACCAATCATGCCTGGCACACCGGCAAACACTTAGTCTTAGAACACATTACACAGGCAACCAATCATTCGAAGAACACAGTACACATGCAACCAATCAGGCCTGGTACGTGGTACACAGGCAACCAATCAGGCCTGGCACGTGGTATACAGGCAACCAATCAGGCCTGGCACGTGGTACACAGGCAACCAATCAGGCCTGGCACTTGGTATACAGGCAACCAATCAGGCCTGGCACGTGGTACACAGGCAACCAATCAGGCCTGGCAGGTGGTACACAGGCAACCAATCAGGCCTGGCACGTGGTATACAGGCAACAATCAGGCCTGGCACGTGGTACACAGGCAACCAATCATGCATAGAACGCAGTACACAGGCAACCAATCAGACCTTGTAAACAGGCAACCAATCAGATCTGGTACATGGTACACAGGCAGCCAATCAGACCTGGTACATGGTACACAGGCAACCAATCAGACCTGGTACATGGTACAAAGGCAACCAATCAGACCTGGTACATGGTACACAGGCAACCAATCAGACCTGGTACATCATAGTACACAGGCAACCAATCAGACCTGGTACATGGTACACAGAAAACCAATCAGACCTGGTACATCATGGTACACAGGCAACCAATCAGGTCTTGTACACTGACTATCAATCAGGCCTAGTACATGGTACATAGGCAACCAATCTTGCAAAGTACACAGGGAACCAATCAGGCCTTCTGATTGGTTCTTTACATTATGCTTATTCCACAGTAAAATTAATATATAATTATAATTAATAATTATTGTTGTTTTACTGCTCTAGTTAAAACAAACAAAACAAAAAAAAAAAAAAAATTGTATGATGATTGACTTTTTACAACAACAAATCATCTTGGGATGAAACAAGTCCTCTCAGGGCTTTATTCCTGCCAAACAATTGTTTACAAACAGTTGTATTTTATATTAATTTCTTTGGTGAATAAAAGTATCAAAATCAAAATCACATCAAACCTTGGTTGGAGGGGGCATAAAAAGTATTTACAGGAGATATACCCTTACTCTTTTTGCTTCTCTTTTCGTCAATTTCTTTGTCTGTTATGTTTCCAAAAAGTTTGATGGCCGACATTTTTTTGACAGACAGGGAGTAGAAATACATGTATGTGGAAGCAGACATAGTATTTTTCATCACATTTTTTATGTTATTCCATGTTACGTATTGGAGTTTAGTGTAGTTTAGTTTATTGAACTCAGACTCATACAGATACATAAAATCCATTTACAGAGCTGATAATATAAAAGAGATGGGATATAACATAAGTATTGCCAAGTTCTTATTACTGACTTAATACGAAACCACATGGGATGGGAAATGACCAATCAGAAAGCCAGGAAATCTCTCTCAGGAGTAATAAATGTAGTTATTGTCATACCTATATCGCTTTTTATCCCCAGTTGTTTCACACATACATTCTCCCCATCCTGACCAATCGCTCCAGCCGCAATCACCTAGAAAGGGAAATAAACTTTTTCATCAAAACTGTTTCATCAAATTTTTTTTTTTTTTTCGTTTGAATTCGCCAGTGTACAAAACATCAATTGTGCTTGTTAAATTGATTCGGATGC
>JAVFBW010121830.1:0-14791 GCA_034783835.1 Mopalia ciliata
CCCCCCCCCCCCCCCCCCCCCCGCGGATTGACGTCATTTAGGGCTCACATTGACTATGGTCTTCCAAAATATATCATGAAAAGAATTGGTTGCAAATCATCTTTCCTTTATACATGGAAACTCACAGTTCAAGATGCTATTTCATAAAGTCAATAGTCATTTACACATGCAGTTCATACAATCATGTGGATTTTCAATATAATACTCCGCCTCTGGTTTCCACATCGTCTTCACCATCACAATATCTTCTAGTCAAGCGCATGGCTTGTACATGTAACCATCCACCGCCGACCAAACCGTCAACACGGCGTATTTTTTTTTATAGAACCATTTAATGCTTATTATCATAGGTTATATTAGTATAAAATCGCTCGTCTTTGTTATAGGCTTGCACGATATTCATCAGGCATTTGGTAAAATATTTCCAGACCGCTGTCGATGTCCTGAGACCCATTCGCATTTTAACATTGCCTTTTTCAAAAGAATCACTCGTCTTTTCAACAGGAATATTAATTACCCTTTTGAAAAAAAATGAAGAAAAAAACATTAGCATTATCATTCGAAGAGAGCCACTCACCCTTTTAACAGGAACCGTATCTTTATCAATATAACTTCTCGTCTTTTTAGCAGCGTCAGTACACCTTTCATAACAGCAAGGCGTCTTTTAAGCAAGACATTTTGTGTTTAAATCATAAAGTTGTTTTAGCAGGACCATTTATCATTAAAGTTTCACGAGACACACTGTGTTTCTGTTGTGGGTTTTTTTTTCCTGATATTTTGCTGTGAAGTATTCTTCGTATTTATTGGCGAACGTTCCATAAAATAGAATTTGGGACTTTCAACTGTGTCTTACTCCATTATTCAATTTAATCTGCTCTCACCGCGGTGTTCCTGTCTCATATAAAAGGATTTTCATACATTTTAAAGGATTCTATATACTTTCTGCAATTTTGCAAAAATATGTTGAAGACAGACTTGGAGAGGCACTCAAGAAAGGTGAATACCATTTTATATAGAGTGAAATGAAGACGGTATTGAGAAACCTATTTTATTGGTAGAATCATGTGAATTTAAAATTGAACTTTGGAATTTTTCAAAAAGGGACATTGGAATACTTTCTGGGGATCTTATTAGATCGAAATGATACGAAAACAGACCATGTTTTGAAAGTCACACTATGTGGCGAAACCTTTTCCTGTATAAGTAATGTAACCCTATCAAACAGAAGTTACTGTCACTGTCACAGAAAGATGTGGTGATTATCAGTGATAAATGCACACTACAGTAAAATCATCCATTTTCTCACTGTTTCCAAGGACATAAATAAAAGTACGAATGTTAAAAGATAACATGGAACAAATCCTACATGTATATAGACAATATATTTCTTGTTTGAGTGGCATTTAGAAGCTGGTGAATTAGTAAGACATGACGACTGTTATGGATGTAATTATATTCAGAAGTTGTACATCCATAAAAGTCGTCATGTCTTACTAGACAATATATTGAACAAAATGTATCCATCTCCATAATCCTTTCAAATATACCAAAAGAGTATTTCATTCACCTACAGTTGTAAAAAGACAGATCTCAAATTTAGACGGTTGATAAATAAAATCACTCTTTCAAGAGTTATATTATGTCGTGATAAACTACTGAATTAGATACAAACTAGATCAAACCAAATCTCAAAGAACTAAAAATATTGTTACTAATTTTCAGAAAAGTATACAGGTTCCAAGCCTATGCATCGCACCAACAATGATAAAATTAGAACGAAAAGAGAGCTCATTCCTTTAAACCAGTTAACACGAGAAACTAGTTAAGTTTGAGTAAAGCTCTGTACTGGGACCAGTCATCCCCAAAGGCTTCTGTAATTTACTGTTGAGATTTAAGATGTTTAAAATTGGAATTCTAGCAAACATTGTGAAGGTTTTCCTTTAAGCAGGTCAACAACCCAATGACAGAGATTCGACAATATGCGTTTAGTTGAAAGACATCAATACCCCAAATACGAAAAATAACACACCAAAAAATATCGATTCTGTCTGGGACAGGTCACAAACTTACTCCGAAGGCCCTAGGATCAAGCATTTGCCTAAAGTATAAATTAAAGGCTTTATATCCACATAATCTACCCCCATGCACTGGCTCTCTCACTCGGCATCTTAGACGTATTATTTAGTACACTAAACTTGCCCAACTGTTTTGGAGAAAACAGTTACCACTAGCAATTCAACTCAAGTGATGACCATGTCGCCAGCCCTAACTTATGTTAAGAAATATTATTTGGTTATCAACTTATTCTTTTCCTGTTTGTGTTCCTGACTTCAGTGCTTGATTATATACATTGAATTATTCGTTTATTCGTGAACTTTGGTGAAATATAATTTTTAAGTTTCAACTGTGACTTACTCGACTCTTCAATGTCGCCTGCTTTCACTATACCCGTATCTTTTCAAAAGAAGAACGCGTCTACTTCAGCATGACAACTTGAACGTGATACTTTTTAAAAGAACAACTCGCCTTTATAACAGGAAGAGTCCGGCTCTCATTCAATCACGTGCATTTACTGCAATCGGAACATTACCATTTTCGGAACAACCACTCGTCTTTTACCCTTTTCCAAAAAAATAGCGTCACCTGAAATGAAATATTATGATGTTCAAAAGGCAACATTACCGTTTTGCACAAGTGGGACGTTACAGTTCTCATAGAACCACACGTATTTTTAACAGTGATGTTGCACATCTCATTCATCCATGAACATTCACTGATTATCATGACATTAAAATAACCCCTCGCTTTTCAAGAAGAACATTACCCATTTTAAAACAACCTCTCGTCATTTCCAGAGGAGCATAACCGTATGCATAGACCCACCCTTCGTTTTAGCAGAGACGTTACCCTTTATTTCACAGAAAAGAACAACCGGTCTCTTTAACAGGAACCATTTTAAAAAAGATCCACTTTTTTTTTGTCGCATTACGCCCTCGTTGAACCACTGATATTTACTGCTTACCAGAACCTAGATAAAGCCCCTTGTTGTTTCAACAAGAAAATTGTTTTCACTATTTGCTCGCCAGTGTAATATTTTCTAAACGCAGTATATACATGATATAAATGATTAGCGTAATAAATGTGTGTTATATAAGCATCATTAATAATAATAACAGGGACATAACGAGCATTTTTCACATGCTGGGGAGGAATGGCTAATGTTCCTGACAGATTCGTGATACGCCAAGTCCGCTTTTAAAATAAAACTATGCAGTTTTTTGCGATGATACAGACAGTTACCTGTTATAATGACTTTAACCTGACATTCAGTGTTTCATCGAAATGCACACATTAAATGTAACGTCGCAATAACATAGCTTTGGTCAAACTTGACTGCGCCCTTCGAACTATTGAAAAATGTAATCAGACACTCTTAACTATCATGTGAAGCCTTTTCAGCTAACACTCAATTTGTGTATAACGATGTTTACAACATCCATGCATTTGTGTTTACAACAACGTACATGAAAAACACAAAATTGTCCGAACGATAGAATTTATCTTTTTTATTTCTTCCACGTATTGTTATAACACTTTTTAATCTTTTCGCGTTAACTGTCTTGGCGTTTTTATGATTGAAGAAGAAACTAGTCGTATAACCACTCAACACATAGTTCAACGTACGTTTGCTATGCCAACAACGTCCGAGGGAATATTTACCTTCGTTTTATCGACCATGTACCCTGAAAAAGCTAATTAGCGTTGAGTGTACGATATATTGGGAGGTCTTTACGCAGTACATTCACATCTCACATATCCAGTAAAGATGTTCAAATATAAAGCAAGCATCTCGGTGCCAAGCAAATATTTATGGAATGCTAATTTTCCTTCATCGTTACTAAACCGGACATCAACCCTTGGAATATGGTCAGCATGTTTCCAAAAATAAATATGTTTACCGAATACTTCATCACACACATAATGGTTCTGACAGATGTTATCACAATGAGGTCCACATTGTGGGCACCTGACAACCCACCCACTTCCTTCACTCACACTAACACTATGATGCGGACAGAGGTTACCACACTGATATCAACATTGTGGGCACCGGGCAACCCACCCACTGTCCCCACATACATAAAATGGTTCTGACAGAGGTAATCGCACTGAGGTCCACATTGTGGGCACCTGACAACGCACTTTCCTCACATACATAATGGGTCTGACAGATGTTATCCTACTGAGGTCCCCACTGTGGGCACCTGACAACCCACTCACTTCCCTCACAAAAGTCCGAAATGTTGTGTATCATAGTGTGCACAACATTTCGGACTTTTTATCCCTTCGTCTCCAATACATATATTACAAGAATCATTGCTTCGAAGAACGAAATTTTCATTTTGACACCAACATATTTCTTCGCTTTATTCAATTCGTATCCAATACTCATTTTGATGCAAACATTTCGGTCTTTTCATCATTTTGTCGCCAATACATATATTGACATAGAGACATTAACTGAAGAACGAAATAGTCATATTGAAACCAACAGTTCATCGCTTTAGTTTCCTTCGTTTCCAATACTGTATTACAAGGGTCATTACTTTGAGGAACGAAATACTCATTTTGATACCAACATTTAGGCGTTTTAATTTTCCTTAGTTAAGTCTCCAATATATATATTTCACAAGAGGCATTAATGTGAAGAACGCTCTATTTACCATCAGTGTGCAATATGTATGCTACAAGAGGCATAACTCTGAAGTACGAAATGATTATTTTGAACTCAACATTGTTGGGTCTTTAGTGCAAACGAGGTCAAGGTTGACCGTTGTGGTGTACTAAGGCGAGGGCGCCCTCGGCTTGACGTGACGAAGGCGTCGTGCGCGAATCATCGCAGCGCCTGAAAAGTGTGTCGTGACTGAGTTTTAGTATGCTACTCTAACGCTGTGGGCGGGTAGTTGGAGGGAGCTTCGTGTTGCCATGGTGCTCTCAGAGCTAAAGGGGAAGAGGAAGCCGGTCTTGTTGAGGTGTCTGTACTGTATCCAGTTGCTGGCCTGTATTTGTCCGATGATATCATTGTTTGTTGCCAGTGGTGTCGCGGGTGGTAACCTTCACTCAATGGGCTGACACGTCATAATTTAAGTGAAGTACGACGTTAAACCCTTATCCAACAAACAAACCAATGCATTTTAACTGGGGAAAATACATGCACAACCACGCTCACAGCAAATGTTGCGTTGCTGGACCAATACTCGCCCGATAACGTCTTATCAATCAAGCCATTTCAGAAGGGCCGATTTCGCTCCTGTATCTTCTTGCACATATATGTGCTTAATTGGCTAAGTACAGGTAACCCAGCATTTCAGCCGGAATATGCAAAAACTGGGCCATCATTGTCATGACTGAATAGGGACTGTACTGGCAATACGGCTTAATGTCTTTATTCCATCTTATATAATTGCATTCCAATCAAGCCTTTTCATCAATTTAAAACGTGAAAGAGTTAGTCTGCCATTACGTATGCGGGATTAGATGTGATAGGACAGAGAGACTAGACTTTTGAATAAATGTAATCTTTTAAACAATTATCTTCAACATCATGTTTAAATGTCTTTTGTTAAATAACATATCGAAGCAAACAGCTGTTAAACGGATGAGGATGTAATTTCCTTTTAATACATTTAAAATGAAATAAATGAGGTTAAAGAGAGCTAAACAGATACGTAGAACTATGGGTCGCGACGTTATTGACTATGCTATAGTAGCCTACTCAAAAATTTGTTACTCATAATAGTTAGCCAGCATATAATAGATTTGTCAAAATCATTGTGAAATATGCTAATGCTTTAGTTGATTCAGTAAGGAAATTAATATTCCAGAAAGACCTGAACACTCCCATTCAATTAAACTTGACAATATTTTAAAGGAATGTTCAATTGTTACACTACATTTTGTCAAATATTATGTAATACACGGATTAGTGAAGAATGCAATCTGTTGCAGACTTAAACTCAGTTTTCACAAAAAAGTATTAACATAAACTGATCACGTTGAGGTCACAACCAACTGATATCATTTTACAAAACAATGGAAGTCTAGAATATATAGGGAATCTTTTATTTAACAAGTTAAACATACAAAAAAAAACAAAAAAAACGCCCAGATATATGATGTGTTTGTGTATATATATATGTAAATATGCTTATCTGTGTCTTCAGAGCTACGAGTAACCCGGTCTTTTGTCTTTAGTCGTCTCTTCCATCCTCCATTTCTATCTGCATTCGGCAGCCATTACA
Organism: Mopalia ciliata; assembly: GCA_034783835.1. NCBI lineage: Eukaryota > Metazoa > Mollusca > Polyplacophora > Chitonida > Mopaliidae > Mopalia > Mopalia ciliata. The sequence continues at coordinate 6,303 of JAVFBW010121830.1, forward strand.
TTTTCTCTCTCTGTTTGTCGACATCTGTTGATTTTTAAAACGCTGAGATTTTTCAAAACTGCTTCTAAAGTAAAAAATGGTCAATTAGATAATTCACTCGTTATGCAGTAATCTGAGTCCATATATGAAGGGCTAGACATATTTTGAAAATCTGCTTGCCTCCACCGGGATTCGAAAGGGGGGCATTTTGGGGTTACAGACCCAACACTCTACCGACTGAGCTACAGAGTCGGAACGAGTTACGAATTCCAACCCAGTGAAAACGGCCATTTTCTCTCTATACCTGAATACCGTTCACCGGATCGAGTCCGCCTGGTAATGTCGTATTCAATGTGTCACATAACAATTGTGATGTAAAAGACATATCTTAATAAGTTAAATTTAATAAACACAAGTGATCAAAATCAGATAACTATTTTATAAAATATTTCTAGTTTTGCCCAATACTGGCCAAATTTCTGTTTGTCAGAATTGGAGTTAGGTATCGATCCATTGCTGTGCCAGTTCCATCAAAGCAGCATTGGTAATAATGTTATAACTTGTATAAATAATGGAGTCGTCGCATCGGGTAAGTAAAGGGCCCATTACGGCGACCCAATATATACAGATCGAATAACGCATTTCCGGAAAAATAAAAACTTTAAATTACTCTATATACCGAGATAATGATGGGCAAGTCGACTTGCCGTTTTTGATGCGTCGGAATTGTCATAATGATGCCAATTTCGGTCCAAAACCCTATAATTGCTTCTGGTTTTGGGAGTTAACTCCTTTGCATAAGAAAGGGGATTCGAGTCTTATTCACTCGTACGGAGAGTGGATGTCTTACGACGGCGGTTTAAAAAACTGTTATTGGATTGAATTAATAATATGTCTGAAAATGGCGGGGTATGGGCCGTGTAAATGACCGAATCGGGTGTCAAGTCATGATATGCAATGACTTTGACGTTGAAAAAATATTTCGTTTAAAAAGTGTCTAATGGGTTACAAAGTGAACGTCACAACAGCGACGTGAGAAATTACCTCCATTAGCTAGCATCCCCAACACGGCGGGTACACTGTCACAGCATGTCTGAACTGGCACTGCACAAGATGATATGAAAAGGAGAGGAGAGGTTTTTGGAGTTGTGGGAGAACTGAAAGTGTGACTTTCCGTCATAGTTTGCGCGCTGCGATGTGGGGCATTGGCCTACATTTGCTATTACATAATAAGGAAGGGTTTTTACTTATAATGTGGATTGGTAACAGCGCAGTTTGACAAACTAAATGGTTGACCCTAGTGCTGTCATGGGGTGGTGTGGCTGACTTGCCGTGATGCTTTGCGATGTTTGATGTGCGGCATTTGGGCTAGCATTCGCTGTTACATCATTAGGAAGGGTTGTTTTTTTATCTTGTAGTAAGAAGCGGATGGGTGACATCCCACTTCTAAAAAAGGGTTGACCCTAGTGCTGTCATGGGGTGGTGTGTGTGTCTTCTTGTGATGCTTTGCACGCGGCCGACTCTTGCGAGAGTTGACGAAGTTTGACATAGAGTGCTGTGGGTTATCAGTAATGGCATCTCCCTTAGCTACAACTCTCAAACATGGCTGACAGGCAGTCCCAGCATGACCTTACTGTTGGCATGTGTGCTGTGGCTCTCTTAACGTGACGTTTTGCACGGTGGGATGTGGGGCCTTCGGGGTAGCATTTGCTATTAGCTCATAAGGAAGGGTTGTCTATTTATCATGTAGTGCGAGTTGGATGGGTGACATTGCAATACTGAAAAAGGATTGACCCGAGTGCTGTCATTGGGTGGTCCTGAGGCGTTCGTTCATGGCAGAGGGGTTGCATTTCCCCTCGCACATCTGCCTATCCGCGTAACGACGCCGTTTCGAAAAACGTTCGGCGGCGTCGTGCAGCGTATGCGCAGGGCGTATGGCAGCGTCACGACTGCGTCTTGCAGTTTTCGTGGCCGCCATCGGCGAATGGAGAAGAAGGCAAATATGTTATGCTTCGTTGTTGGGCGTTACGACGGTGTTGACGAGCGTTATGTGGGCCATGAAGAAGTACACGAGAACAAAATCATATTACCTTGAATTGTAAGTTTATTAGTGGAATAACATGGGGAAAGACGAATGGCTGTCTTGTATTAATCACATGGCATTGTCGGAGTCCCAGAGGTTTGTTCTCGTTCGTTCTCGGTGATCTGCATGGGGTGTTTTGTTTGTTTGTTTGTTTGATTGGTGTTTAACGTCGTACTCAAGGGTATTTCACTTATATGACGACGGACACAAATACAGGACATCACAAAAAAATGTGCTTCCCGTTACCCTTAAGCTCTGGGAACACCAGGGTAACAGAAAGCAACCTCTTTTCTCGCCTCTTACGATCGACCGAAGAAGCGGAGGGAGTATTCTGCAGATCCATGGCCCACACGCTCCCTCACGGGACTGGGGTGTTTTAAAGTTGGTCAAATAGCTCATTTTCTATCCTTACATGGATACATAAGGCTTTCCGGGATGGGAATTCAACATCTCCTCCAAACAAAGCTTTGTGTTCATGGCTTTTAAGTCTATAGGACCTGCTTTTAGATCGAGCAATGCGTGTTCAGACTGAGATATTCGTCGCTGATCAACTTACGAATGTTGGGTAAGATGTTTTTTTTTTTATCTTTAAAGATTTCGAGAACGCTGCTGACTATGTCATGCCAGACCTCAGTGGACGGGGCGTCGTCGTCTCTGCCATCTCCGCTTTCCTCGTCGCTGCTCTCATTCGGAACGAGAAGACAACGACGGATCTTCGTTTTGCTATGGAGGGATTTCTTCTGTTTGTTCTGCTTTAACAGCATCATCTTACTACCACCGTTATCATATGTTTCTTTACTTTCTTCAAGATTCTTCTTGTTCGGCTTGGTCAGTGACCATTCAGACATGCTGTGACGGTATATCGGCCATGTTGGTGATGTGACCCCACAGCAGTCCATGTCAGATCTCGTAATATTTCGTCGATTCACACGAGAGTCCGCCGCGTGCAAAGCATCACGGAAAGACACCATCCCACCCAATGACTGCACAAGGGTCAACCTTTCCTTAATTAGTAGTCCGATATTAGCCATCCACTTCGCACTACAAAATGAGTAATAACCGTTCCTTATAATGTTATAGCAAAATAAACTTCCTTATAATGTTAGAGCAAATGTATCGTTTTTCGGAATAACACTACTTGTGTATTAGTATATAAGACTCTTTACTTACAACGGTCTCCTTTCTCTAGGCATTTGACAAATGACAGAATCACGGCCATCACGTACAATCTGGGCGTCACGTAGAGGGAGCTACTGTCCCCGCATTGTTTTACTTAATAACGCACGACCCTCACTAATCATGTGCTAAGTTGCTAACCACCCTCTCCTTAGTACCTAAAACTTCTATACTTTCTGTACTGCTCAATCCTTCTTTGAGATCAGCCCATGTTATAAGCATAGGCCGGTTTTGCACTCCGTTCACCCAGTACACAGTACACTTACATATTATCAAGAACCACCTTTTGCAAGAGTGTGGAAGTTATTCTTTTGCTACAGTGTTGATATTATTTAACACTTCTACCGTTGTTTTAAATAAAACAATTAAAAAACTAACGGAATCCTGGTTATGTACGTTTAATGAACATTTCTTTTGATGTATAGTATGGAGATTATTACATTAAAAAATCAATTAAAAAAACCCAGCATTAGAGTCATTCCTTGACTTGTACATAATGTAACTGACAGAATGCCTAAACAAGCAGACGAAACGCTTTGCATGCAATCCGATGACCCTGCACGACGCCATCAAGAGCTCCAGCAACCTGTGTGTATTTTGAGATATAAGCCAAGTGACGCAACCAAGGTCACGCCAGAACGTATAACTTGTGGTGTCATTTAGAGGGCGCCCTGGACCTGAATACATGAGAACTTGCCCCCCTCACCCCCCTCCACCCAAAAAAGAGTCATTAACCTGAAGAACGAACTGCTTGTTTTGATGCCAACATTTCGGCGCTTTATTTCTCTTCATCTCAAATACAAATATTACAAGAGTACCGAATCTGAAATACTAACGGCTCATTTTGACACCATCATTTCATCCCTTTATTTATCTTCGTCTGCAATATATATATTACAAGAGTCATTACACAAACTGCTCATTTCGATGTCAACATTTCGGCGCTTTATTTTTCCGTTTCTTCTAAAACATATCTTACACAAAAAATTGCTCTGAGGAACAAAATGTTCGTTTTTATATCAACATTTGGAAAAAAAACTTTGGGAAAAATTAAACTTAGGGAATTGGTAATGATTTCATTTAAGTACCATAGAAAAGAATAAATGTGCAATCATGTTCATATACTCTATAAAGTCATCTTCATGACACTTTGTACCACTAGCCGGATTAGATCTGGTCTCCCATTGTTTGTAATGGTGGAAATACACCACTGCCATATATAAGTAAAACAAATCTTACATATATATACTGGAAATATATACGCAAAAGATTAAGTATTCAATCAAAAGTGCCCAATTTGATGCCACATAACAGATTTAATAAATTTGATCTTTCGTTAAGTGTCTGATATGCCACAGAGGGTAAAATAAGACTAACGTTACGACATTTACCGGATTTGATGATCCGTTTGGCTTTATAAGGAAACACAGTTTGGTATGGACAGAAAATGAGCATACACCTTTGATAACACAATTGTATGGCAAAGTTTAAATACAGCTGATTCTGGCTTCATGAGGCACTTAATATGTAAGTCAGGGAGCAGCTTATCAAGAAACTGTCTTTGAAACTCGACTGAATGGTTCACTCGTAGGCGGTAACACCTTTTCAAAATGCTTGTCAGCGCAAGGAAAATGTTTCCGTTTGGTTCACATGTTTGAAGATTCATTTACATGTCCAAACGAGCATTTGTGAGTTTGCAATTAGTGAGTTTACTGAGTCAACAACTCACTATATATATCTAACTGACGCCGTAAACTGACAGTACCGACGTCAGGTTAAAAATCATATGCGACAGTCAACATTATTTTTTTTTTTATCATATTGACTTATGCAAATACATTCCCATTACGTAGTTCAATACAAATGTCACGTCAGGCTAGCTAATGGAATCTTTATGTTTGATAAGGCTCAGATGATATATGATTTTCTTTACAACATTAGCATACTTATTTCTTTCTTTTGAATTTTCCCTCAACTGTTCTATACTATAAGCGGATTGAATCTGATTCAGTGTCAGCCTATTTATAAATAAAGTGAGCGGCTAAGACATCAATCATAATTGTATAACTGACTTTTGCATATCGATTATTCTAAAATACTGTGCGATACTTCATCCCTGGTGTATTTCTTAGTTAGCACAGTTGAATAACAAATGAACAGTCAGATCGCCATATGAATTATTAAAAGCAGCAATAGTATATAAATAATCACATGTATAACTAAGGGATCGTGGTTTCGTCCAGTGTGACATCATTTCTACATAGCAATAATCCACGTTATGTCGTGGTGTCTTTTCATTTACTTATATAATGTCATGTTGGCACCGGCCGTACTATTCCAGCATCGATGTTGGTTCTAACATTTTGCAACGGTATATTGGTGACACACGTTAACAAACATTTCAGCTGTTAATGTTAAATCGCAGGTATACATTACGGTCCACTTGTATTATTTTGTATATTTAAAGTTGTATGTGCATTTTTCTGTCTAGGTTTTGTTACATAGAGTCGAAGGTTTATAATAAAAAAAAACTGTGCTACAGTTTCACTGAGCGGAACAACAACTCGTCCTGCTCTTGGTAACGAGGAAGCTGCAAATGTGTATTTTTAATGCGTGAAAAGACAGCTAATCTCGTGAGATTCTCGTTACTGTGGTATCATCACTTAGCTCGGCCGTGATAAATGTATTAATATGAATCAAAATCGTACAGATTGTTAGCGACGGCGAAGACATTACCAATAGTTGTCTACTTCTTCAAACTGGATTCTCCATATGTGCAAGTCACTAACATCACGCCCAAGATGGAAGGCTTCCGGAATAAAGTACATATTGGCGTTTTATTAGACCTAGACTATATGACCTAATGGACGGCATTTCTCGCCACTTCAGGAGACTAATGTGCTCGTCCAAAATTTTTGTTAAATCTTGCGATGTGTACTTGAAGTTGTCATGGCGGTTAATGACAGAAAAAGGTGTATATACACATAGTCTTGTCTTAGAGTTAATATTGTATACACACGAGTACTACTATCTAACAAGTTGATTCGTTGAAAAGAATATATATCTAAAGCAGTTTGTTAATAGTATCCATCACGCAATATGTGTTCAGAGATAAGAGATAAACGAAAAATTATATTTCGAATTACTTTAAATCGTAATACTATGTAGGCGAAATACGAAGCAGCAACGTTATTACTGATTATTATGAATTGTTTTAAACAGGTGGTTTCCTCAGTCGGGACTTCGGAAGCACCATCTGTTACTGTGTATTCTAAATTCCAAAACACTTTTGACATGATTTCGACAGACGTTGTCAATAAAGTTATGGTTACACAAGCAATAATCAAAAAAAGATACGTGTTCACGAAGAAGTGAAAATCATGCTATACTGATTATGTTCTGTTCACACATACACGATGTTTGCTAAAGACGGAGCACGATCGTTAAGATAGTCACCTTTACAGCAGTGGTCACCGCGGTCTGTCGAAGTGGAAGCCGATTCTACTTTCCAAATGTTAACAAAAAAGATTGACAGAAAGACAAAATCACCAAAAAAAATACCCCTCCGACCCCACAATAACCCCCCCCCCCCCCCAAAAAAAAATTAAAATAAAACAACAACAACAACAAAACAACAACAACAACCAAACTTTCCTGTATTTTATTATATACATCAGTGTTATATTACATGTTTACTTTCTATCACCTCTTTAATAGCAATAATATTTTTTGATATTTTTTAGGAACAGAACAAGCTCACTACAGCTTTATTCCTGCCATTATGATTATTATAGTTTATTAATTAGTTTTAATATTATAATGGGGAACAAAACGTCAAGTCAATTTAATTTTTTTTTTTCATTTTTCCAAGCCGATCTGCTTGAAAAAGTTCCCTATGCATTAATGTAATTTGTCTTGTGATTGGCATACATATATGTTGTCGTGTTATTTTCCAGTAATGTTAACGCTAGTTTGCTTCACCCAATGGGCTGACACGCCGTCGTGTGAGATAGATATATGTTAGTAAGGCGTTAAACCCCAATCAAACGAATGAATATTTAAATACGGCTTCAGTAGCATGGTAACCTATTGTAGATTGATTTAACATAGTGCTTTAATGACACTTAATTTAGTTGATGACATAGAGGGAAAACAGAGGGAAACAGCAACACCTACTTACAAAGCCTCACAATATTAAGTGTTCTGCTGTATTGGGATATTGGATATTCCATAAAGCACAATAATGTCACGTTATTTGATTACTAAGAATTGAAGATATGTCATAATTGTCATTATAAATGAAATATACACTAATTGACTGAAATTATTGCAGCATAACTTAATTTTCAAATAATTTACCTATTCATGAAAAGGATTGCCTGGTTATAAAATATCAGGAATATTGTTAACCTATATTATGCTACATTTTTAGGGTTCTAATGTTTTATTAAAGATACATATAATTTTTACCCAACATTTTCAGTGATTAGTAACCTTAGAGAAAACTTGGAAGTAAAAAGATAATAAAAACAATTGATCAATCCGTTATAGCAACCGGATAAACTACAAGAAATGGTGAATGTATCTAATACAGATTTTTCTTATGTGTTTGATCCGGAAATGCATGAGATTGTATTAGTGTATAACGCTACATTCAGCAGTGTTTCTTGACCCGACCCCTGCGTTGACCGGCAGGGACAATCTGACCACCCGTCTAGGAAAATATTTATTGGTTGGTTAACCTAACACATTAATGGGTCAATTAGTATATTTGTCGGTCGGTTAACATAACTCATCTGGAAATAAGCTTCTTTCCGCATCCACTCAGAAACCTCGAAGATGAGTGGCACGAATAGCCAAATGATGTTATGTCCAGATATCACTTGCTTCTTTCCGCATCCACTCAGAACCCTAAAAGGGGAGTGGGCCGATATAGTCGATTGATATCACAAGCTTTTTTCTGTATCTACTCAAATACCTTAAATGCGAGAGGCGCAGTCAGAGCCGAGTAATGTTATGGCAGTATATCGCTCACTTTAGTATCCACTCAGACCCTTGGAAGTGAGTGGCGCGGACATAGTTGAGCGATGTTGTGTCCAGAGATCACGAGATTATTGTTCCGTAGCCACGCAGAAACCTCGAATGTGAGTGGGCCGACATAGTCGATAGATATCGCTGTGATGGTAATCCCAGATGTCACTAGCTTCTTCCCGCATCCCCTCAAAGCTGAGTGGCGCAGACCGACTTGAGT
>JAVFBW010121841.1:0-14791 GCA_034783835.1 Mopalia ciliata
TCCTAAAATTTTGAGTAAATGTCACACACCTTGAGAGGAGAGGGATATTATCTGGTCAGCTAATTATATGCATATTAATTACTTAAACAGGCTTTTCAATTAAATTTGCGTTAAACACAATAAGTTCAAATTGAATAGCCCAATTGTCCTGAAATTTTGGGCAAATGTGACACAACATGGGGGGTATACGGGCATTATCAGTTCAGCTAATTACATGCATATTAGTTACTCTTAACGGGCTTTATGCATTGATATTAAATCATTTTGCATTTTTACCTTTAAGGCAAAAGGAAGGCATTCCCTTTCATTGGCGGAACAGGCGAGCTCTTTGGCAGTCTTGCTGCCAACTATTTTTAGATAATGGGTTCAAGATTGTGCCTGCCAAATTTCAAAGACGTAGTGCAATTAGTTCACGAGAAATAAACGATTTAAATGATAAAAATCAAGAAAAACGAAAGCTGAGAAAACAGCCTAGGCTTAACGTATGTAAATGATCGAAGTCCGATTTGTTTTAAGATTACTCCCAACAAATTTAATAAACAACATTTGTTTAGCTCGCCTGTATTTTGGGTAAATGTTCCACAGCATGAGAGGAGAGGGATATTGTCTGTTCATTTAATTATAATTATGCATATTAATTATTGTAACGAGCTTATTAAGTAAATTTACGTTAAACACCATAACTCCAAATTCAATAGCCCGATTTTCCTTAAACATTGGGTAAATGTTCCACATTATGAGAGGAGAGGGATATTGTCCGTTCAGCTAATTATATGCATATTAATTATTTTAACGAGCTTTTTAATTAAATTTGCGTTAAGCACCATAACTCCAAATTGAATCGCCGATTTTCCCAAAATTTTGGTTAAATGTTCCACATTATGGGAGGAGAGGGATGTTGTCTGTTCAACTAATTATATGCATATTAATTATTTTAACGAGCTTTTTAATTAAATTTGCGTTAAACACCATAACTCAAAACTGAATAAACCCGATTTTCCTAAAATTTTGAGTAAATGTCACACAACATGAGAGGGGTATTATCTGGTCAGCTAATTATATGCATATTAATTACTTGAAGGAGCTTTTCAATTAAATTTCCTTTAAACACCATATCTCCAAATTGAAAAGTTTGTTTGTTCTAAAATATTATGTAAATGTCACACAACATGAGAGGAGACGGATAATATCTGTTCAGCTTATTATGTGCATATTAAATACTTTAACAAGACTTTCAATTAAATTTGCGTTAAAAAGTCCAAATTGAAAAGCCCAATTGTCCTGAAATTTTTGCCAAATATCACACAACATGGGGGGAGACGGTCATTATCAGTTCAGCTAATTACATGTATATGAATTACTCTTAACAGGCTTTATGCGTAGATATTAAATCATTTTGCATTTTAACCTTTAAGGCAAAAGGAATGCATTCCCTTTCATTGGCGGAACAGGCGAGCTCTTTGGTAGCCTTCCTTGCTGCCAAGTATTTTTTAATTGAATGAAAAGGCGAAATAGAGTGTTATCTATTGCATTCATTTTTTTAATACTTTTAAAAAAATGTCTGTAATCGGCAGTTTAACCTCCGAAATTTCAGTGCCGTCGGCATCATAGATTTCGTTCACACCTACCTTTGTTAACAACTATCAGTAGGAGTCCTGCTGAGGTCATAAGTAGTCTGTATAAATGTATGTTCTAACACCTGCAAACATTTGTTCTCCATGTCTACTGTTCAGTTCAAATACACATCTGCACAGTCATGTAATTGACCTGTTGGCCTTACTCTAATTGGTTTGTGGTAATAGTCAGCAGTTATGTCAGTTGAGCTGAGATAATCGTGTTAATCCCTTCCGCCCTTCGGTACACTTAGTCTTTGAGGAAAGCATATTACAGTTTAAATCTTAAGAAAACGTTCTTAAAAAGTAATTTTTTTTTTCTCAAAGTTTTTGCATTATCAAGATTTTGAAAAGAAGATTTCAGAAATTAAAAAATAAAAGGGATAATCTTTAAAAGGAATAAACTCTTTCATCAACAACATTGGACTCTTTGTTTACGATGACCATGCGGATTTCCATGACCTGTTTACAGCTGCACACACCATCTACACCTGTTACATTTCAAAAAGAAACTTAGCTTAAATGTGGCTTAAACCCATGTTAGGTATCGAGTTAGGTATTAGTTCAAGTGAGTTGTTTGTATTATTTGTTTAATAAATTGTCGGAAACGGAAACGTATTTTTACTCTAATGTTAAGAGATAATTTAGAACAAAGAAATTCAACTGGTAGGCTAATCGAAACAATCAGTGTACCGGTATTTAAGCAAAGGGCCTCGCTCAGCATTACGTCATTTGTGCACCTGGTCTGTTATAATCGGTTGATTTTAAGAAACGTGACCTTTATTCTTATCAAATAGAAATATCATATGATCAGTTAACTAAACAAACTCCCAATCGTACATCCGCCAGTGGTTTGACACATAGGCAATAGCCCCATATCAAAGCCTTTGGGCTCTAGTTAAACTTATGTTACACGACTTGTACAGCATACTGAAAATTGGTCTAACAGTGCAAATGGAAATTGGAAAAAAATTAAACACAAACTTCGAGGAAAAGCTGGAATATATATTTAAAATAAAGAGAAAGAAAAGTTTGCAGTTATTTTTATTGCGTAATTGCAGTGTGACATAAACAAGGCTTAAGATTGCACCGGTTAATCTGTAAGATTTGTTCTTCCTCGAATCAATAACGGTTTAAACCGTTGCAGCGGTAGCCATTTCATTGTAGCTTGATATAAATAGTTTGCAACCGATCCATATGATCCTTAGTGAGCGACACAGATTCTGACCATGGGACTTACATTATACCAGATGGTTGTGAAACGACAAAGAGGCATGGAAATAGGGTAACAAATGTGTTGGTAGAACTTCGATAGCTGGTTGCTCTAGAAAAGTTTGAATTATATGCAAAATGTAGGCTATTTTGTGACTTCAGTAACATTATATCTCCTATATAACAGATCGAGGATAATCCTATTTGGCTTCGTGTACTTGGGGATTGGAAAAGTAGACTTCGAAATACTTATCGTCGTCCGACCGAGGCAACCGAACTACGCCACATCGGTAACGTGCTGGAGAAGCTATTGGACAGCTGTGATGATTCAGTTTATTCAACAATGAGTCTCACCAGACAAGTGCACAGACCCTATCTGCAGCTTTTCATATGGTCTGTCCTTAATGAGAGGTAACTGCGGTTTTTTTTATAACTAACGTTCTAACTGTATAAACTTAAATAAATAGATATTACTTAGCCAACAGTGCGTACTGTGCTTTCGGATACCCCCAGTCACACAGGTACTTCCGAATACCATTAAGGTAAAAACATAAGCTCAGTAATATTGGCCCTCTGGATGTTGTTCAGAATGTATCGATGTTACCATACAGTTCCTAGTAACCGTGGACTAATAGTATTGACAGTGGATAAAGATCATCTCTATTATGATATAGCCTATACCAATTTTACCAGCATAAAATTATCCAGTTACGTTTGTTTCAGATAATTGAAGTATCTGTTGTATATATACGTCATAAGCCTTCCAGAGTGTTCCATTCTTAGAACAGTTTTGTTAATTGGTCTTAGCTCTACTGTAACAGGATGAATTACATTTGTAATTTGGAGCATCGGTTGATTATTTGGTCGATTGGTCCATTACTGCTTGATATCGCGCTTGGGGTTTTGCACTAGGATATGACGGCGATGCAATCCAACAATAAACCATAACCATAAAAGTGAAATCTTAGTGTTGTTCTGTTCGAAAATTAGTGTTCGTTCATTGCCATGGCACGCACTTTGGTTGAAGGTTACAGCACTTAATGAGAAGACTCGTTTGAAGAGTGTGAAACAAGGGTGAAATATACACAAGTGCTGCAAAATTTATCGATATAACAGCCGAAAACAGTCACTTGAGGAACGTTAAATTCCCAACAAACAAACATTTCTCATTTAATGGTTGTTTTGGTGTAACCTTTTACTGTTTGGTTTACATCGCCGTCACATATAGGCAATACCACTGAGACCGGTGCTAAACGCCACTCAGTCTGTCCGTTATCTTAAAATAATTTTATAGCGTTGAAATCATTTTTAGCCAAAAAGAAAAGAATATAACAGTGAAAACAGTTTTAAACGTTTTGTTTTTTTAGAAAAACCTTGACGGCAGTGTTTTGGGAGTACGTAGATGCACCTGTAGCTACAGCTCTTCTGGGCAGTTGGCTTTACCACAAGCTCAGTTTATTGCCGGGCTCAGCAGACTTATCAAGGGTAGAGAGCCTGCAAAAGGAAAAAAGGTATGATCACGTGACCTGCAAGGACGTTCTTCAAAATTTGGTTTAAACTAATTCATGTTTCGACTGAGTAAAACTATGCATGTGGCACAAAAACAAGGCATCGTGAAACGGCGTAGTATATCATTACCAGATCTTAACGCTGGGTCATAGGTCTATGATAGCATACAAATACACTTGAACGGCTGTTTATTAGGCTCAATGGCACCAATGACACTATTGAGTTTTTGTGTGTTCTTCTCCTGGAAGTGAGTGGAATGTCTTACGATGCAAGGGCTTAAGAGTTGTTCACCAATAAAGCATACGCATTAAAGTCGATCCGTAGTTTTAATTATAAACCAATGGGAACAGTTCAAGGGTCGTCCTTAATTGTTAACCCTTTTAATGTAATAGGCCGTTTGTTATTGGTAATTTCCTAGTCGTGATGGTGCTGGAAAGCTCATTACTTGTGAGAGTTTGGGTGGTGTCCAAATCCACCATGGACAGTCATAATAATGTGTTCCGAGGTAAAGTAATCTAAACGGATCATGGTGCTAATAGAATGTTAGAGAATGTCATTTTGATTTACCATTGACAAATGTGTATCATTGTAAAGTCGTTTTCTCTTCAAACTGTTGCCGTTTTGTATTTGAGTCAATCTGTGGGTGCTGTGTTGGTATGGTTAAAGAATGTTGAAGTGTAGTGACTATTCCTAATATCAACCAAACGAATAAACAACTGATGACAAATGGTCTCGCCCAGTTTGCTCACTGAATTTTTCCATGGAACAGTATATAGTTATCTGTATTCAATGGTTTCCTGTTGTTATTTTGCTGTGCTTCTAACTTTAATAATTTATCATCTGCTTTCAGTAAACTTGAGTGTCTTGCCGTCGAAACACTCGATTGGCTACATACCCGATATCCCATACAAGCGACTCAATATGCGACAACCGACACGCCCCTCTGGGGATCTATGACTTGTTTGCAGATGGCGGCTGCTGCAGATGCCAAAGTAAGCTGAGAGGATAATGGGCGACAAGATCAATGCAATTAACTTATATATCAAATAATTCAATTATATTAATAGGTCACAATTTAAAGTAAAGGATCGTAACTGAACTCAAACCATGAAGGAGTAAAGAGACTGAAAAATTGTGGAACTCAATCATTGCAATCAATAATAGTTTGATTGCTAGCAACAAACAGTGAATAAACCGAATAACTGTTTGTTAACAATTTACGGGAGTAAAAGATTTTATACAATTATTTTAAAACGTTTTTCATTAATATTATTTTCAGAATTTCTTAGCGTCATTAGTTTGCCAGACTGCGTTTAAACGAGAATGGCTGGGTGATGTCCGCATGGGTCTCTTCAAAGTAAGTTAGATAGTGTATCGGGCTGTGATGCTATGTGTATAATAGCTCATACAGATTGTACCTTTAAGCCCAGTGCGAAGTACGATCGCTTACGGCTATACCCTTTACTCAGGCTGCTAATGGAAAACCTTTCACTATATTTACATTCCACATTTTGTTTACTAAAAAAAGTCAAATTATATCGTGTCAAACTTTGCTGCATTCAAACCACATCAATATTTTCCCTTTAAAAGTTGAGGTGTTGGCTAAGGTACAATCAATGGCAGTTACAAAGTGATGTCCGTGTGTCATATTCAAACCACATTGATGTTTATTCCGTTAGAAATTTTAAGACATGAAGGAGGCACAAACAAAGGCAGTTATAGTGATGTCCGTGTATCTTATTCAAACCACATAAATGTTTATTTCGGTCGAAAGTTGAAAACATGGCAGAAGTAAAAAAAAAAATGGCAGTTACTAAGTGATGTCTGTGTGTCATATTGAAACCACATACATGTTTATTACGTTAGAGAGTTGAAGACACGGCAGAGGCACAAATATTGGCAGTTACTAAGTGATGTCCGTGTGTCATATGCAAACCACATTAATGTTTATTCCGTTAGAAAGTTGAAGATATGGCAAGGGCACAAGCAATGGCCGTTATAATACTAAGTGATGGCCGTGTGTCATATTCAAACCACATAAATGTTTAATTCGTTAGAAAGTTGAAGACATGACAGAGGCAAAAACATTGGCGTATAATACTAAGTAATGTCCGTGTGTCATATTCAAACGACATAAATGCTCATTCCATTAGAAAGTTAAAGACCTGACTGACACAGGCATAATCTATTACAGGTACACATGTACTTCTTCCTACCTTTCTTGGGGTCTTTCTCATCCAAAATGGAGAATACAAGTTGGAAACACAAGATCAAGAAATTCTACTGCTCACCAAGGATAAAGTTCATCTGTTACATAGTGAGTTCCGAATAGAAGTTTGGCTGAAATTAATCTGGTGTTTTTGTCCATGTCTCTTATTTGTAAGCATATTGTTACCGTCCATACTCCATTCAAATGTTGTGACTGTAGAATCCACTGCTGAAACGTCTAGTGGCTTTCTTTAAAACTTTCTTCCAAAGCATATTGTGACTTTCCTAGAGGCCTTCCTTGATCTATGGGTTGATTCTGATGAAAGTCCATTTTAACCCTAAATGTTGGAACATTGTGTATGTATATTTGGCAAAGCATAGATACATACGATTACTTATTTGTGATTTTTGTGACGATCCAATAATTAGTTTGAAACTTATTTCAAATAGAATTAATCTGGACCTAAAAAAATACAGAATATTTTGTGGTTTATGTATCAGAAAATAATTACTATAACGCTTGAATAATACTTGTGACTTTAACTATCTTTCAACAAAAAATAATATCCTTTTGTTATTTTAAATTTTGCTTAGAACAATTTAAGTGTACTATTTTGTCTGTCCTACCGTTCGATTTCATATAAAAACACAAAAAATATCCTCCAGAAAAGATTCTTTAACAAATTGTCCTCTTTAAAATGTAGAAAATTTTAAATCCTTACCAAGAACTGTTTTTGAGATAAAAGCAAGTTTCTATGTAGAATCAGCAACCTCTGAAGTGCCTAATATTCTGAGGAATACACATTTACCTCAACCAATTCATCACTTTGTATTAGGTCTAGTATAATGTGATAATCCCATTTATATCTTACACCTTGTCAATGACAATATGCTCTCTGAAAAACGAAATTAAATACTCAATTTAATCAAGTTTCATGTAAGATAAAGAAATATGTTTTTTGTTGTTTTCATTTTTGAGGTCCAGCAAGACATTTTATAGGTTAAAGAGTATATACCTAAGACCTGGATATAACACCTTTTTTTACAGCATAGATACTCCTTGTTAAAGTTTACTATGAAGTGACATTTGTCTTTTATATTCATGAATTTCAGTACAGTTATTTGGCTTTTCTGTCGCTGTTCGCCTACACTGTCCTGTTTGACGTCCAGAAGACTGTGTCGGTTCTTGAATGTGTTTGTAGTGTATGGATTCTCTCTATTCTTATGGATGAAATTCACAGGGTAATTTGTGTAATATAGTAGAATTATTTGTTACTTTTCTCTAATACTTTTTCTCAGCTGTTCATTCGAGAAGACATAACTTAAGTTCCTCTTACCTGTTAACTTATTTCTTGCTTCTTAGTTCTCAAACTTGTTTTAATTCAAGGAGATAAATATTCCTGGACTCCAGTAATTAAGCAAAATCACGAGACGAAGGAAAGTGATTTTCTAGATTAATGGAGAGTAATATTTGATCAAATAGACTGGATCGAATCGGATTATCTTTCATCACAATAATTTCGTTTTCACTTTGGTGTAATTTTTCATGTAGGCCTTACAATGCGGATATTTTGCAATGGCCGTCAAAAAGATAATTTTTTTAAGATATTAAAATCAACCCTATAATAATGTCTGCTATAACGGTTTGCATACTAAATAAAGTTTAAAACAGGTAACATGTATTAAAGTTTTGTTGAATAATATTTCTTTCAGTTGATGTGTGTACCAGCCCTATCAAAGAGGAGTCTGTTTAGTCTATGGCATGGATGGCTCTATCTGATCTACATAATCTGTGTTGTCGTCGCCCTTGTAGGCTTTTGTATCCACGCATTCACGAATGAGTCCAAACTCACAAAAGACATATACTCATTCACCTGCATTATGTTCTTTCTACGAATTCTCCGATTTTACATCGCCAGTCAACATTTGGGACCTAAGCTGCATATCATCAAATCCACGGTATGTTTGAAACAATCATATAGACTTTTTAAAGCATACTGAATGCATCACTCGACAGGGGTAACAAAGGCTTCCAAGAAACATTCACACACAAATTTTACAAAAGTCGTTTTAATTTGAAGGAACCGGAACTCACATGTCTTAATATAATTTTAGGATGCACCGAAAAAAACTGTACTTTGTTCTCAGCCAGAAGCTAACTTGACAAATCACGATGTCTCTTTTTCAAAAATGTTCACCCAACCTAAACGGTATGCTCTTCGGGCGTACCATAGTCGACCTGGTTCATTTTCTACCCAAATAGCTCATGTGTACAACTAGAGTTAACATTACTACATTTACATGGAGTCAAAGAAAACAGTACGTCATATTTATTTTGATACCATGTGATGTTATTTAACAAATCAGGTATTTAGTTTGTAGCACTATATGCTTTGGGCTAAATGTGTCTGCTTTTTGACTTTGCCAAGGTTGCAAGATATTAAACATTGAATCTATCTTTAAAAACGAATTTTTGTAATTTACATTTCAGCTCGAACATCTTCTCTTCTTTGGAATGATTACTTTGGTCTTTCTTTTGGCTTATGGGGTCCCCGCCCAGTCCTTACTATACGACAAACGCAAAGCGGACTGGTCAGTATTAAAAGATATAGTTTATCTCCCATACTGGCAGATTTATGGGGAGCTGCAATTGGAAAATATTGAAGGTATGTTGACGTTTTATGTATATTTATTAAATGAGTGGTCAGTTTCCAATTAATGAGCGTGGTAGTTCCTGCCGAATTATCAATGCCTGAAATTTCATCATGCTGATGAATGTTTGAATATTGACCAAAAAAACAGTTTCGTTGTATTCTCTATGTTTTACATCCTCTTCTTAACTAAGGTAAATCTCCAGCTTAACGAAACTAAAATGTTGAGTGGGTAGATGTTTTACAATAATGTGATAAGTCGATTTAGTCTTCTTGATCTAAATCGTGTTTCATCCTTATATGTGTTACTTTTCAAATTAACAAGGTTTATGAATGGAATTTTAGGCGAGTTACAAATGTATAGGAGGTCAGAGCTCCCATAATCTAAGCACGTTATGGACTTTGTCAGTTGTCCTACATGTTGCTCAACGCTGGTGACGGCCTTGTATTACCAAGGTTTGTTCTTCCAGATTCTGTAATAAGATGTCTTGAATTCTCCGAATGTCATTAGTCATACTGTGTACATGTGTCTGTCCTGTCTTTTCAGATGACGACGCATGCTTAGCAATGCGCAATGAAACAGCCCCTGATTCAGACGAGACGGAAAGTTGTCGACAATATTCTAAAATGGTGCCAATAATGCTGGCTGTGTACCTTTTCTTCGCAAACGTTCTACTCCTTAATCTCATTATTGCCATCTTCACGTAAGTTTAAACTTTATGCTGGACAAATACTTGTTTGAACTTGCATGAAAGAGCAGTCCCTATATAATTTGAAAAATTATTTCCAATATAAGAGAAGAAATCACATTTAACATATGGTTGTTTCCAATAATTTACTTTGAATGTTCACAAAACAGATATTCCTAATTGAGCATCTATCATCAGCTCGATGGGCCAAGCGCTAGCACTTCTACCTTTATACTACTTATGTAAAGTTATTTTTAATATTTGTTGAATCCTTTTCCCTTTATTTGATTTCGTTTCCAGAACTTTCGATAAATTAAATGGCTTTATTCCATTTATGTATAACAATTCAGTAAGTAATATAAAACGGCAACCATATCAGGGTTTCTGTATTACACAACTCACTGTCATCTGGCTTATGTTTGATAGTAAATATAATATTTTTATTGAAAAAAAGTACTGTTTGTTATTGTGTGTGACAGATATATTCGATAAAAATAAACAAAAACTGAAGATTTAGTTTTTTTACAAATAAAATGGATTTGTTCCTATATATACCTTAGACCATATTCAATTCAGTAGACGAGTTTCTAAACACTAATTCACTGTCACCGCCACGTGACCAAAACAGGGAGAATGTCAACATGGTTCAGGCCAATGATATGGTTCAGACACTGGGTATATCCTGGAGGAGGTCAGACGAAGTCATGAGGCATAAGTGTTCAGAAACGAGTCTTATGAATTGAATAGACGGCTGCAAGACGTGCCTATGTTCTACAGTAGGCCTATAGGTAGGGTCAAATCTATTTTGCACCTTTTATTTCTCTCGCATATTTGCTCTCATATATGTGTCACTCACTTAACACAGCATTACTTTTGTCAATAATATATTTTATTTACTCGTTCTGTGTGATTTTATTCTACTTAACATTATATATATGTAAACAATACTGTATCCTCACTGTGTTGCTTATTTGCAGGAAAATATTTGAAACAGTTGAGAGTAACAGTATTCGCATTTGGAAGTACCAGATGTATTTCTTCATAAAGGAATACAAAGTGAAATCAGTATTACCCACACCGTTCAGTTTACCAGAGGACATTGTTCGTATTGTCCGCCACCTAATGGGTTATTGGTGTTTACCAATGAATACCTCTGGACGTCGTAAGTAATTACAGTGTATAATCATAGGTCCTTTAGAAAGTCCTTCCTTATCACTGCTTTTTTCTATACATGTCCGCTTGTTATAACCAAAATGCTACACTTAAATTACATGAATTTGTAATAAACACAAAACTTTTAACTTTAGTAAATCGGGAACATAGAGATCTAGGGACAAGATATAGGCCTGTATATATACAACTAGATAACACCCAAGGACAGTATTCTTGGCAAGAATCTAAAAGAAATGGTACAATAATAACCACATAGGGAAGATGAAAACATTGTCTTACTTTATTTAATTTCATCTCGTATTTGGGCATCAGCAGAGATTTAAAGGGTGTTGACTAAATTAATTTTAGTCGTCCAGTTTGTACATTCTATCTGTATGTAATGCAACTTTTGTGACTCCAGTCCGGTCTTTCTTCATGTTTGTTTGTTTGTTTGATTGGTGTTTATCGTCGTACTCAAAGGTATTTCACTTATATGTCGACGGATTGCCCACTTCGCACTTACTGGTACACAGCCTTATTACGGTAGAAAACCGGGAGGAAACCTCGTAAAAACCACCCCCGCGTTTGCCGGAGCCACAACATGTCACTCGCTCATATACCTGATGGTCCTTTCTTCATGAAATTCCGTCACCTTTCTTCATGCATTTTATATCCGACATTAAACGTTTATTAACAGGCCTGCACAATGACGAGAAGCGACATTTACGTTGGGTAGAACGTCAAGTGATAGGACGTTACCTCAGGGAAACAAAGGCGATGGAGAACATGGCATCCAGCAACTCATTGACCACCATTCAAAAGAGGTACACTATATTTTGCTGTGGTATCTCAACAAGCTGGTGTATCTACTTTATACCTAAACAAAGTGTACACTCTTAGACAAATATGGCTCTAACAGTAGAACCCTTTAACGTTCTTTAGTTATGGCTGTGGTGGAACACTTTTTCGTTCTCTATGGAACCTTTATAGCAACTGTCCCATGTATTTATCCCCATCTTTTCATATCAAAGAACCGTTTTTGTCTTTATGGTACCGTTTAGAACCACCCTGGTTCCGTTTAGAATCATCCTCTTTTCTAGAGAACTCCCGAAGAACCCTTATTTCTTAGAGTGTATAATGTGACAAGACAAATTCGGATCACACTTCCTGGTAGTGATGACTTTTAGTAAACGCTTAGCAAAAAGAATTTGTTAATTCAAAACTCAAAACATGTCAGCTTTATTTCTTTTCTTACGAAACACGGGTGGGGTGGGTGGGGGTCTACCCTAGAAGCGAACTTTTTGAAGATCTGTTAGTTTTTCTTCGGTATTGACCTCTCTACAAAGTAATATTGGGTACACTCTTAGAAATATATGCTTCTAATGGAACCCCTTACGGTTCTTCCGTCATAGCTCTGGTGGAACCCTTTATGGTTCTGCTTGGAACCCTCACGGCAACACTTTCAAGTTTTTCTCCCTTTCTTCTTATATCAAAGAACCATTTTGTCGCAACGGTTCCATATAAAAAAAAACTCCAAATAACTATTGTTTCTAAGAGTATAGGATCGATTGAGTGAAACAAGATTTAGGTGGTTGGGTTGTATGGTGAAGAAGTATTAAAGAGACTGGCTAGACAGACAATTGCTGGTTGACTTTAGTAACCAAGTAACTCCTGTGGGTTATATAACATCAACCTGAATGTGCCTATTTTCCCCTTTTTCCCCAGTATCGATGCTCTCCATTCAAGTCTAATCAGTGACCTATTGGTTGGCAAGAGAACGTCTACTGTCAGAGCTTCAGAACCCCTGGTAAATAAAACACACACTTCATTCAATTGCTTCTCTCTAGATTCGATCATGTTGAATAATTTGATTTCAAATGTTTTTTGTTTTTACTCTTTTTTCTTCATTTAATCTGATTTTTGTTAAGGTCTTTCTGTAAAGAGTAGACCAATTGGATACAGTCATATGGTTACCTTACCTTTATTCACTTTTCATATATGTATATGTTTAACTATTATATAGACACAGGAAAGAAAAGTTAGATAGTAATATTATATATTGTTATTATTAAATGCTTATATGAGTTAGAGTTTTGTAGCATCTCACAAGAAAGGGGTTTTCAAACCTTCTCAAATTACATGATATAATATTTTCCCCAACAGTTATCTGCTCCAATAACACCAGTGGTTGTAACAAAAGACGACCGCCTTAGGAATTTACTGTCCAACCGTATCTCCCAGACTCGAGCGGAAGCGGTCATTTCTACTGAGTACAGTCCGCTGCCAAAGGTAAAGATCAGCAATACAGAAGACGACGCAAGACATAAAGATGCCCTAGATGTCGTTGATGGTGTACAATCAAGCAAAGACGAAAGCGATTACTTTTTAGAATGGGATTAAGTAACGTCACAAGCCTTACAACGAGTATGGTGTTTCCCTGTTAATTACCACATCGTTGCTCTTTTTGCTTATCGATGAGTAGCGTTGACCTGTTCATGATCTATAAAGGCTTAAGTTGTTACATGTTTGAAAATGTAAATTTGTAGCTTTCCATAACGAAGTGAAGGAAATGTATTGTTGTAGGTAAATTTGGTGTCGGTGTGGGTTTCTGGTTAAGGTTAAATGTTCAGCAAATGTGATTCATATCCTAGGTATACCTTTCAAAGTAAGCTGTTTAGCTCACTGGCACACATGTTACCTTTTTTTGTTTATGTCATTTTGCGTTGCTCAAGTTAATTGAAAATATTATGGTTTTGTTCAAGTTAGGCGTTGCTGTTCAAGAGACTACAGTCCACTGTTCAGGGAAAGATTTTATGTTGAGACTTAGGTTTTCAGTTATTGTTTGATTCCATATATTTTTAAGTTTAAGGTTAAAGGTTTTTTGTTGTGGTAATTTTCAATATAATATCGCATGCACTGATGCATGTCTTTCTTATATTTTTAAGATTATACTATTCTATTAAATTTCTTTTATTTGGCTATTTTTAAACTCAATTTTAATTACTTTGTTAATGTTAATTTTTTAAGTAACTTTTATTTCAATATTATTTTAAAGAGGTTTTAAAAATTGATTTAAAATTCATTATTTTTTTTAACTTTATTTGTTAGGCATTTTCGCTTAGCTCACTGGTGCACATAGTAATGTTATTTGTTGAGATGTTTTTGCTGGGTTCAAGTTTGTTCAAGTAAAGTTTATTTTATTGTAGAAAATACAGATCACTGTTCATTGCAAGATTTTATGTTGAGCTTAGGTTTTTAGTTATTTTAAGATATTCCATAGCTTTCAGATAATACATTTTAAGAATTTTTGTTGATTTTCATTTTACCATGTGTTTTGTTTAGTCAAGATTATCAGTACATTGTCAGTGTTTTATACGCCCGCTTTCGAAGAAAATGGTCGTATTATGTTATAGCACAGGTCATTGAATCAAGGTCAAGGTCACCATCTCCATTTTACTAAAAACCTTGTCCAGGCCATAACTTTTAAACAAAAACTTTGAGGAAGCTCATACTTTGCACAAATGTTCCTCATAGGTAGGGTGTGTGTCATGACCTATATCCAAGGTCATTGAATCAAGGTCAAGGTCACATTTCCATTTTACTAAAAACCTTGTCCGGGCCATAACATTTAAACAAAAACTTTGAGGAAGCTTATACTTTGCACAAATGTTCCTCATAGGTAGGGGGTGTGTCATGACCTATATCCAAGGTCATTGAATCAAGGTCAAGGTCACCATCTCCATTTTACTAAAAACCT
>JAVFBW010121852.1:0-24350 GCA_034783835.1 Mopalia ciliata
ATGTAATACCATGGTTATAGTCTCTGGTTATACCTTGAAACAGTTTAGCACCCCATTTAGTGATCTTTTTGTAGAATAAGATTTTCTGCAATCTTGGAGTTTGCAGAACTATTAGAAAGGTTTTTGAATATGCCTGTCCCTATCGAAATCATGTCTTTGTTCAAGTTGGATTTGTCAAATTTATCATGCATTTCTCGACAAGCTTCCGAAGAGGATGTCGAAGCGCTAAAATCGTCTTGTTCAGACTCAGCGTCGACTAAGAATATTGAACAACATATTTTTGTTTACTCCATTCGACATCACAAATCTGCGCTATTTTGCCGTATTATATATTCAAGTAAATTATTTATCAAATGCTGATTTGCGGCACTTTTGCAACCCCCCCTTAACGAGGGTTTTTCTACGTTTCATGGCTTAAAACACAGTGTTCTCAGCAGTTTCCATTCAAACAAACTGAAAAGAGTTAAAATTAAGTTTGTTTATGTTTACTCCTTTCGAAATAATAAATCTGCGCTTTTTTGATGTATTAAATTCAATTTAATTATTTATCAAAGGTAGATTTTTTTATACTGTTACAAGGATCGAGTATTAAAGTCTTTTCCATTTGGCTATTTATAGCGGAAAGTAGTTCCGTTAAGTGGGCGGAGCTAATTTTTTTTAGGTTCATTGAAGTATGAACGCAAAAATCGAGCCAATCAGAAAGCTGGATTCCGTGTGAACACCACTAAAATTTAATTATATGAAAATAAAAAAAATGAAATATGATTGGATCCATTAGGTAGAATCAACATACATTTGAAACGACAGATTTCTTTACTGTTTAAAGGAATTTCATTTATACTAAGTAAATCAGGTAGTTTCAAATTTTCCAGTTGGTACAATTCTGTTGTGTATCTAATATCAGATATTTAAAATAATATATTTAATGAATGCAATGTTCTTATGTTATTAAATACATGAAATACAAATGATACTATTTGATTACTGCTCGAACTCCCACACAATCAGCCTTTTCTGATTCTCACTCGTAGTTTCTGTAATATTTTTCACGATTATATAGTGACTGGCACTTATCTTGTGCGTAATCAACAAGTCGTTAACTCTACTCTATGAGACGAGTAACATTTTGAGTGAACCGAGAAGACAATCTTATAACGAAGAACCAGCTGTATCTGACCAGCTTTTAATCTATGAAATTTCGTTTTTGCAAATATAGAAGTCAACTTTATCTGAATTAACCTGCAATACTTATTTTAGGAAAAAGAAGTTCGATAGAGAGGTTACCGTTGGTGATGTTTTTACGCCACTAGTTGAGCGAATCCTTTTCCTTTTTGAGTGAATAGTTATCCGACAGATGTATTAATTAAATTTAATCAATTTAAAAGGTTGGTTGAAAACGCGTGCTTTTACAAAACATAGTTATTCTCTATATAATCCTTTCCTGGTAAAGCAGTTTTTCTTCTTAGATTTCCTATAATTGCATTAGTTTGGGGTGTTTTTTTCGTTCGAAAATTGGATTTTTGCCGATTTACGGTCCCTTAAACTCCAGCTTAGTTATTCGTCTCAGTGGATATGAAATGCGCTTATTGACAGCTTTACAACAAAATCAAATATCACGACATATTTCACACGATTAACGTTACTACAGTTAACATCTCATCGCGTAATTATAGGAAGAAGGCCTCAAGTCATTCTGCCCATCAGATAATAAGATTTCTGCAAGGGTCCATCATATCTGCTTCACCTAGCACAAAGCACGCGATTTCCTTTCGAAAGGAATATATTTTACCGTTTGTAACATACTTTGAGACTATCTCAACAAGTCGCTAATCTAATTAATATCCTGACAATACAGAGAACAGGGAACATATGACAAATTGCCAATATTTTCCTTGGTACTTTTGGTGGAGAGAGAAAATCGAACTCGTGTTAGGATAGCACGGTAACCCCTTTAAAATTACAATATTGACAAAATGTAGACATGCCTAATGTGTTAAAATACTGGAATTGAAGGTTAGTTATCTACTAGATATATTTGTGTGTTTTGTATGTTTTGTAAGTTTTGTGACTGTCATAGAAACGGAAGTTAACCAAGACCAATAACCGAGAATAAGTCCTTACCACGATCGAGCATCCGACTGGTGGAAGCTTCCGTGTAACCCTGTTATAGTACACAAAGGTAATTATCAGACAAGTCTAACATTCCAGTATTTTCGTTATTTTGGAATAACACTTTCTTAGTTAGAACATATACCTGTTCAGAAAATTTTGTAAGTCTAACATTCAATAAATTAAAAAGAGAACAATAATACATTGCCACAATCTTTCAATTTTTATTTAAAAAATTTAATTTAAATGTTATCCTGTCGAATAAGTATATTTGAATCTAGTGTGTCGAACAACGGAATTAAGAACTGTATTTTGGCGTGTGAGTTGTCGATCTTTGAATTGCTTCCAAGAGCCATATATCGTTGTTCTTTGAAACCACGAAGAACACACATGTCCGCACACATTTATTTTCTTTATGCCTACTATTCGTGCAAAACCGTATAATATGTGCGGGTAGTTTTGGTTATTACATTAACTAATGTAATAATCGGGCCTCCGTGGCGGAGTGGTCTAGAGTGTACGCTCTAGTGAGTGTATTCTCTGGTCCGCATATAGGCTACCCCTTACCTCATATGTCAGTACACGTGTATTTTCTATATGTCTATTATTCTGCAAAATCGGATAATAATGACGAGTAGATTTGGTTATTACATAATACGTTACAAGTTAATTAGTCAAAATGACTATCCCAATAATACGAAATGTATATATTTACAGGGAACAGAGAACATTTTACATAATTAGTTAATAACGTGTGCAGCTATTAGAAACGATTATAGTTCAATATATTAAATAATAAATTAAAATTGTAGCGTAGGTAGTTTTTATATAAAATACGCGTAAGTATAATTTATTAAAGTAACTGACAAATTTAATCATTTTAATCTCGGTATAGACATAAAAACGTCATAATAATTCCGGTATTGGCTTTGATTTGAATAAGGAGATGAAATTAGTAGATTTAAGATCAATAGATAAGTTGTTCCATTCTATGTAGCTAGAGAATTTAATGAAACCTGATGAGGTATCAGATTGAGAAAATGGTCTATGGAGATGATGGTTCGTGTTCCTAGAACGATAGTTATGAATTGGGGCTTGTGGAATAACTGATGGAATGGCAACGCTTCGATGGTTATATAGTAACCAGTTTAAATTGAGGACAAATATGTTGAAGGCAAAGAGCGAATGATATGATAGGAATTGCTGGCTTTTGGGTGAGAATTAGAGAACATATAAATCCAAATATAATTCTTTTCAAATAATCTATTATGAGAGGGAGATTTTCGTGTCAATTTTCGCTGGCAAATAAAACAAACCTTATAGGCTGAGTGAGATTACTATTGTTGATCGAAAACGGGCAGATAGGTTGCACAACGCATGAATGTTTGGAAAAGTATCATCTATCATCTTGGAAATTGAAAATAGAGTTTGTTTAAATAACCATCGCGTCATGGGTACATCATGTGGTCTGCCGATGAGAAATACCAGAAGGATGCATTGTACTAGACCAAACTGCCCATTTCCCTGTCTTCAAAATAAAAATGGTTACTAGTATTTAAACATCTGAAAGGCGTAGAGAATCTGATCTTCTGATAACCCTTTTTATTTTGAAGTCACATCTGCAGAATATGAAACTTTGTCGGTGCCTCATATTTGTGTGGAATATCTCAACTGGTAAAGCAGTAAATCACGGATTTTTTAATTGCCTCACATATTGTGCTGTGCTGACTTACTGAAAATGCATTTCAATTTCCCATAACTCATGTCGTACCTCCACAGGAAATTGGGCTAACAAATTGGTGGTTAATCGGTTAAGTTTTACGACTTGTGTAAGTCTGATATGCAGGTGGAAGGGAGATGCATTATTGGCACATAAACTTACATACTTGATTGTAACGTAGCACCAATATTACTGTAATTTGTTCTACAAAACGGTTATTGAAAGCCTGAATGATTGTCGTGTTTTAATAATTTGGTGCAAGTTTGGAATCACCATATCTATAGTATTCTGTATACAGACCGGACTTGTGATGACTTAATTAAAGGCATCACCTGAGTACACTGTGATCTTGGATGTGGTTTGGGAAATAGTTCCTGGGCGATCGACACGGGCCGTATACCACAGATCTGGAGGATGGCCTCGTCTGATATAGCTTATCACACATGTCGGTCTGATATACAGACATGGCTTCAAAGGGAATTTCCTGGATTAATTACAACAAATCCGGAAGGCTTGAAGGAATATGTTGAAAATCATTAATACCAGTCATAACATGGTGAGAGTTACATTGTCATTTAGTTCTGCTGTAATTATCAATCGTTTAAGATGTTCTATTCTCTTAAATGTCTCCTTGTTCACCAAGGCTAATGTAAAGTCAGTTAAATTCTTGAGGTGTCCGAAAGTTCATCGGGAGTATTCATCGGGAGCGGGGGGGGGGGGGGGGAGTAATTATTTTTTTATTGGCATTTCATCATGTAAAAGACATTTACAACGTTAGTTAGTAAAAGATACATTTGCAAGCACCACGCGGGAAACTGAAACTTGAGTTTGAGCTATATGTATGTGTTTTACCAGACAGGAGGTAGTGGTCAAATATGGATTCACTAAAGACTCTGCTATCGAGACCATGTTCGTACTGTCACCTAACTCAAGATATCACCGGCATGCGCACTCGATAGTAGTTTGAAGGGTTGATTCGAACGGGGACGTATATCACATTACTGAAATAAGAACTGGTTTATGATGGTCTGTTTTGCGAGGCCAATTGGAGAATGTGATGTACAGATAGGGCTTAACAGGGAATCATTTCGCGTGTTCCAGCAAGCGTAGGATGCCTTTTCTCAAGCTTATAACAGCTGAAAGAAAAGATCAATCAACAATGACATCCCATAATTCGAGAAAAAAAAAAACTTGATGACAGTAATAATTAAAGACAATAAGTTCCAAAATAACTAAGTTATATTTAATAATTAAAGACCGTGTTACATTTACGTGATACATAGTTTAGCAATGATTAGCTCACCGTTTGCATAAAGGAGAACGTTTAGATTATTAGTGACTGTAAAAGCGTATCCATTAACATAAACAGTTCTTACACTTTTAAAGTTATGAATTCCTACTATCTTTGTGGGACTTTCATACAATTCTTTGTAGTGGAAATTCAACTTGACTGATCTGTGATTATTGCATTAAAGTTTTACTGAGTAAACGCATATGACGGATTGTCAACATCCGGAATACACTAGCAAGAGCGAGGAACCAAATAGATCAAAGATCCAAAAGATCAAACACAAAAAATCAAAACATTTCGAAAAAGAAATTATATTAAATGATCTTAGCAAATAACTTACTCATAGATTAAAACTGGCGAGGACGAAGAAAGCTCCCAGCAATACTGGTGCTCTCCACGTCAGGAAACAGGGGGGTGGGGGGGGGGGGAGGGGGAGGGGCATTAAGAAGCTAACCCGTTTGTGCTAATTTTTTCGATACACCCGTATTGTCCTGTCTTATCACATGTTGTTGTGGGTGGTTACATTCAACTATGTAAATGGTGGAAGCAGCGTTCGTTTTTCATATTATCAATGTAAGCCTATTACTTGTATAGACAATTATTATAGATATTTATATTTGTGAGCGAAAGCTTTGTTGGTATATCACTATATCCACAATGTGGATAATTCAATAAAATCATATCCAATTTGTTTGTTTGATTGTCTGTTAAGTTTAGTGATGAATTATTATAAAATGATGATGACTGTATTTTTAAAGCCAGAATTGTGGGATGTATGTCGTATTTCCCTCGCAAAACAGGTAATTACTTGATGCATAGTTTTGTATCTCTTATACAGGTAGTCAATCATACCATTTAGCCCTATCGAGAGATACAGAGTTAAAGTACACTTAACTTTGTAGTTTCAAGTTTTAGAACTTACCAGTAATGGTGTCTCCATTAAGTACTGTCCAATAATGCTGAGCTATTTGGGCTCTTTTAAATGTCAAACCAGAATTCGCCAAATCAGTTAAATACTTATCCTTATTGTGCCTTTCTTTCGTCGTCAATGTAGATATGAAATTTTAGCAAAAGGACCAGTAACTTCCATTTTTTACACCCAAATAGGCATGTTTACTCCATGAAATGATTGGAATATTAAATCTGTATTACGCAATTAAGTTTACATAATTAAAGCATTGATCTCCACATCAAAATCCGATGCAATGGCATAACTCGCTTAGGGGATATAAAACTATTTAGCTAAGGTATTTGCCTGACAGGTATACTTATCAAAGTAGATATATTCTCAAAGTTATTACAAAAATAATCTTAACAGCTAATGCTACCAAAATACTATCAAATGCTTCTGTGTTATTTTACAGGATTCATTACTGAAAATGTCTTGATTCAACAGTTTATATGGTTTCTTTCGACGTATCACCAGATTTTTAAAGACTTGATGATTCAATTTATGCCTATAGTTCATCAAACGAGTAGAAAATAATTTACTACTATGGCACATTGTGCTTATGTATTAGTTTGCATTATCCACTGTAGTTCACGCGGAAAATATAATAACAACCGTGTCATTTTCTTGAATTTCATTATTTAGTAATATATGCCTTGGCTATCATATTTGTACACAGTGAAGTCCGGCTAGAATTACACGGCTTTGCCATCAAATAAACAGTCCTTTGTAATCTGATAAGAAGGGGCTTTGATCTCGAAGGTATCCCCATTGTCAACGGATGTGTTGGTCGCAGAAACATGTGCTCTGGAGAGATTGTAAATTAAACCTGCTCTCCGGTGTAGTGTCGAATAGGTTAGGACAGAGTGACAATACTGAACACGTCAATCTCAATCAGAAATCTGACCCCGCAGATTGTGTTGTCTGATTGGTGTTGGTGTTCAGAGACAGGCTGTCCAGATTAGAGGGCAGACCACCAACTGTACATGGACATAAAGCTCCAAATAACGTCACAATATATTTCGGATTTTGGCGTTCAACATAAAAAATTGTGTGTAAACTGAAGGCCATAGCAGAAGCTCTTCGGGGTCTTTCTGGACACCTTGGGCTCAGCATGAACCAATTTGTTTTTCTATTTTGTGGTGAAGGACCGCTAGTTAGGTGTTAAAATGCGACTCTTATCTTTTCGTGGCATTTGCGGTTATTTCCAAAGGATGATTATATTAACATAATACATATTTAAAAAGCAGACGTTGTCAAGATTCTTAATATACTGTCATATTATGATTTATTTTATTTTATAATGGCATTTATAACAAAACAGATCAAATATTTGTTTTAAAAGGGACACTCGTTTGTAACTCTTATTTTTCTCATGGTGAGATTTTTTTCCAAACTTACATGTCTTTAAAGACAAGTATTTGGACTACAAAACAGTCATAGTGTTTTTGAACAATTGATAAATATATATGTCAAAAATTAAAATCTGCTCTTAAAAAGATATTTGCTCAATATCTTCAAAACGAAAATCAATATCAAACAAGAGCTCAAGTGAGTCGCAATATACTACCGAAGAAATCTTGCCACATGGAATATCAAAATTTAATTTGAATGGAATCCTCCGGATGACAGCATGTCTAGCTAGACAAGAATATACCAAACAAATTCATAGCGGCATCTTTCACATGTGGAATATCTTAAAGCTGTCTGGTCAAATGGAACAGTCATACTAGGTTTGATTGAATTCTAAAAAAAGTTTTCAAATTAACATAAAGAACTGAAATTCAAACTTTAAACCTGTAGTCCGACATATGCCAATACTAATCCCAAGTGGCGTCTTGCCACATGGAACAATTAGATAAAGTTTGATTCGAATTCTTTTAAGTTGTTTTAAGCAAACGCACAGAAACCAAATTTACACTTTACCACCAGGTGGTGCCACTGACACAAGCCATAACCAATCCCAAGTGATGTCTTATCACACCAAACATTCATACTAAGTTTGATTCGAATTCAATAAGAAGTTTTCAAATTAACATACAGAAACAAAATTTACACTTCACCACAAGGTGGTGCCCCCTATAGTACGACATATGCCAAAATTAACCTGAAGCCATGTTCCTCAAGAAGTTTTCAAATTAA
The DNA here is from genome assembly GCA_034783835.1 of Mopalia ciliata. Classification (NCBI taxonomy): domain Eukaryota; kingdom Metazoa; phylum Mollusca; class Polyplacophora; order Chitonida; family Mopaliidae; genus Mopalia; species Mopalia ciliata. The sequence continues at coordinate 8,212 of JAVFBW010121852.1, forward strand.
CATACAGAAACGAAATTTATACTCTGCCACCAGGGGGCGCCGACCTGTATTCCGACATACGCCAAAACTAATTTCAAGCGACGCCTTTTTACATGAAACAAATCCCATTTAGTTTGATTTGAATTCGACGAAAAGTTTTCAAGTTAATATACAGAAACCCAATTAAGGCTTTGCCACCATCACTTTTAGGATGACATATGCCACAATTAATCCCAAGCCCCCTCTTGTCACATGGAACACTTACTAAGTATGATTCGAATTAAATAAGCGGTTTTCCAGTTAACGTCCGGAAACCAAAAAGTTTTTTTTACTCTATAATTTTAAAACAATGTCTTTAAATTGCAGTTTTAACTCCGAAATTTGAGTGACGTCGGCATCACAGATTTCGTCCACACCTTTGTTAATGACTATCAGTGGTAGTCATACTGGAAGCGTGAGTAGTCTTTTTAAATGTGTGTTCTACTTCCACAAGCATTTCCGGAACTCAAATCTGTTCAAAATAAGAAAGTGTTTTCCCAAAAATTACGAAAATGCTGTTAATCATCAGTTTCTAAAAGACACAACAATTATTAATTGGTTTCAGCTGTGGGAGCTGTGTCATTCTCCTATCTGTGGGGTAGTTAATGTCCGCTATCTTGACTCCAGCCTACTAACCTCCTAGTTTGTAGAAGGCCGGGTAGCTGAGTGATCTACGTAGCCGACATTCACTGCTGGCGACTCTGTGCCCAACTCTGAAGGGTTCTGAACTAGAATCAAAGTAAGAAAGTGTTATCCCACAAATAAAGAAAATACTGTTTCTAAAAGACAGAAAAATGATCCACAAGCATTATTTTGTTCTACATGTCTACTGTTCAGTTCAAATACACATCACCAATGGTCATGCACTTGATCTATGGACATTTCGCTAATTGGTTTTTGGTAATAGTCAGCAGGTAGTCAGTTGAGGTGAGCTTATCTCGGTAATCCCTTCCGCACTTCGATATACATAATCTTTGAAGCACGCATTTTACAATTTAAATATAAAAAACGTTCTAATATACTAAATTTTTCGTTCAAACTTTTTGCAATATCAATATTATGAAAAGAAGATTTCAGAAAGTCAAAAGAAAAGTCAAAATTTTACCCCTGATTTGCGGTCGAATCCTTAAAAAGCTGGGGATGGTCAGCCATAAAACTGATTTTTGATTCAAGTTTTAGTGATCATTCATAAGTGTTAAATTACACGTGTACCACAGGGAGATTTGATCATTACATCGAATGCCAAATGTCTTGTAAGCCTTACTATTTGTGATGATCTGCATTGTAATGGTAAAGAATAAGACTGTGAAGTCCAACACAGGCTGTATTATATGCATTATACGTCATATCATACTACATTGGCAATGAACTGTTTTTCGTCTGTCCTCTGAATACAAGTGAAACTTATTTTCTTTTTTTACCTTTTTCTAAACACTGTTTTTAATATTGTTTTTGGTGTTTAACAGCAATGGTTTTTCTTTCACGTGGTCTACAGGGCATTCAATAGTCTAACCGTAATTTCCCAGCGACGATACAGATAAAGAAGATACAAGAGTTTGTATTGATGCCCTGGGACTGATGTGAGCTGTTCCCATATTTTAGAGGCATATTTGCATTAAAATAAACTATAAGATTCAAAGTTTCCCATGGCCGACCGTGATGCCACTTAAGATCCAAGCGTTAAGCACTGGAGGTCTTGGTCAGTTTGTCCTGTCAAATGTCTCTGCTTCGTCTCAAATATGAGGGTGTTGAGATAACACACGAATATGTGTATCTCCTTGCATATTGGCTACATTTTAGAAAACAGTTGTGGTATGTTAATGACAATTTTACAAATTAATAGAATTGTAACAGTTTTTTGACAAGAAAGATGTTTAACACTTTGTTTGTTTAATAATAATGCAATTGGTCAGGAGAAGATATATAAAAGATAGTAACACTATCAAAAGTTATAAATCACACCGCATCGGTCGCTAATGACATGGATTAGTGACTGTCTCATCTCCTACCAAACCCTACACCATCTCTCATCTCGTGAAGCTTCTGCAATTTTATCAAATAATTGTTCCAGTTACCGATTTGGTAATTCAATTGATGACTAGAATTAATGACACAAATAGCAATTAATTTACACTGATGGCACATTGTAAACATTATTCCTAATCAACTACCAATTGTTGTTTACAAGGCGTATACCAAGGTGATTAACATTGTTGCTTCCATCTCATCACCAACTTATTTGAATTGACCATAGTTTAAAAATGACTACATTGTGACCGTTCAACGTTTAAACGATTTACCTTTATTGAGTAAATGAGAATGACCGCATAATCTGAGTTTATCGTCAATATTTACATTGAACAATACCTCTTTGGTAAGATTTTAGCGTTGGCGATGTAATAACGTACATAATGCCGTTAGTGGAACTAATCCCTCTCCCTCCACTTTCTTGAATGAATAGTAATCCGAGAGATAGATTATTTACAGTTAATCGGTTTAAAACGCTAAATGAATACACAAGGTTTAATACAAAGCCCAAGTCTTCTCTACATACTTCCCTCTTGGTCAAGTGATTTTCTGCTTCGATTTTCCGTAAATGCATTAGCTTTTTTTCTTTCAAAAATTGGATTTTTGCCAACTTACCGCAGCTTGAACTTGAGCATAATTATTCTTCTCAGTGGATATGAAGTGCGCTTATTGACAGCTTTACAACACATATCGGAATATGTCTCACTCGGTTAACGTTACCACAGTTAAACAATACTGCCATAATTATATAGAGTAAGTCGAACAGAATTTATGTACTGTCAAATCCCTTTATATTGCGGCCCTGTAATATTCTATATCTTGAAATCAAGCCAAACATCTGTGTCAATCACAGAAGTAAACTTGACATTAGTGCATCACCTAAGTCCATCTCTGATGCTTATCACGCTCGCTATCAACCAATACATAATCATTTCCCACCATATTGATAATGTGCATGGTTTATTGTTTACTAGGAAATCGTTAAGAACAGACCAATGTGTCCCTAGATATATAAATAACATATAAATACAGAGATATAAATGTATACAAACATGAAATTCTTTGTGACTGGATAACGTTCGTTGTAAAGTAATTCATACTTTTTGGAAATACAATACAACAACCGTTTCTATGCATACATATATTGTCAAGTCTGTTTCAAAAATACTTTGTCGTAATATAACGTCCGTTGTTTCGTTATACAGATTTTCTGACAAGGGTAATAAGCTTTCACCAGATTTGTGGACACAGTGAACACCTCAACCTGGGAATATTCTGGCTGGAGTATTGAAGCCGTCCAAGCAAATATGGCTAATCAACACCAGACTGGAAACATGCAACAATAGAAAGTTCGAAACTTTAGGTCGCGCTGATAAAGGTGGCTTATAGACATATTAACATGGTCTTTATTTGGAACAGCAAAGAAAAACTGAACAAAGACAGTTAATTCCACTATAAAACTTTTCATCGTCAGTATAGGCAGAACGTATCGTCTTCTCTTTGACTGAACGGCAGAAGGACTCCAGTCGACCATGTAAGTTGAATCTGGGTTCCAACAGACATAGAAAAAACGTTCTTAATGACATTGGTGTGTGACTGGGATGTTCCGATAGTATCTGAGACGGAGGCAAGCTGCCGTTCGTCGTGATAGCTAATGTTCTTTACCGTTTTAACTTGAGGAAAGCATGTCAACAGAGCTAAGGGAATGCATCGCCATAAATGAACAAACATGCCACCAAGTTCCTGCGAATTCTGTGGTGGGTTCCTTACTTGACGGAGTCTTCTGCCCAACACATCCCATACATGTTCTATGGGATTAAGGTCCTAAGACCTCGAGGGCCACTCCATGACATTAATACCAGCATTCATAAGAAAATTCTGCGTCAAATTGGCTGTATGAGGTCTGGCCTTATCATGTTAGAATGTCAGACCTGGCCCATGAGCTGCCATAAATGGCAAAAGCTCTGAAATGAGCATTTCATCTCTGTATCCTGCAGACAATCAGTCGGGAACGGGCAGTACCATTAAAGGCATCACAAACCATAACATTACCACCCCCAAAACGGTCCACTTCCCGCACACAACACTGGGCGTTCTGTTCACAGCGTCTCCTCCCAACTCTAACTCTCCCATCAGCTAAGTGCAAAGTGAATCTGGATTCGTCACTAAAAATGACCCTATTCCAATCACGCTGGGTCCATCTCAGATGTCGTTGTGCCCAGAGAAGCTGTTGACGTTGGTGTAACTGGGTTAAAATTGATCCTTGATATGGCCGGCGTGCATGGAGACGATCAGTGCGCAGGGGATTACGTATGGGTTGGAATGTCACACGACCTCCAAACAATTCATTCCTAGTGTAGGTTGCAGTGAGAAATCGATTACGCAATAAGACGATTTGTCTGTCTTCTGCATGTGTCGTCACACGTGGTCTACCCGAACGAGGTCGGTCTGCTGAGTTGCCAGTTTGCTGGAGACGTCTCTTAAGATCATGGGTAGTCCGTCGACTACATACCATAGCCATGGCAACGTCAATGACCGATGTTCCTGTATTCAGCATGCCAATGGCACGTTCAAGATAAATGTTTGACAGTCGTGCCATTGCATTTCAACGGATAATTTACTGTAAGAACTTGTTTTCCAGAGATGTCACTCTACTGTGCTAACGTGGGCTCAATTGCACGTGTCCATAAGGTCACGTGACTAGGAACACAAGGAAACAGGCTTTATCCTTGATGTTTGCTCGCACGAACTGCATGCTTGTGTACGTTGCTGTGTGGCATAATGTCTTTGACAACGCATTTACCTCTAATAATAACAATAATATCTCCTGTATTAAGTTTCAAGAAAATATTAAGAAATTTATCAGTGTGTAGTTTCTTTTTTGACTGAGTATACGTTATTACTCGACCAAGCGTTGCAATACAGAGTAGCTTGGAATTAAACTCTTGGTTAGAGACGATGGCACGAGCACTGTCTGCATGGTAGATTTTTTTGATAAATTGTATCCACATGTTATCACCCATATACCCATATCATTTCGAAAAGCTGAGGTTTTATTTCTTATACTTTTAACTAGTCATTTTCCAGTAAAAGTATACCTCTATTGGTTTAAAGTAGTTGAGCCTGGCATGTGCGGGACCTGTAATGTAGAAGACACTATCACTCATTTTTTTTTATTCGATTGCCGTGCATGTAATGAACAGTGTATGAGTTTCTATTTTGATCTTCAATGTATTGGCATTTTAAATCCTACTCTGCCCAAACCACAGAACCCTCAAAATTCTGCATTTCAGGTTTGACAAATTACGGCTGAGTTCATTTGTAGTTGTTATAGATGGTAATTGTAACCATGTTTTGTTTGGTATTTGTATTATATTTAGTATGTGAGTGTCTAGTCGTAACTGGCCCAACCCACGCCTGTCCTCCTTCTGTTTATATAACCCCTCTGGACCTTGTCATACAGTATTGTTTTGATGGTAACGATAGTCTAATATAAATGAGACAAACCTATTCATGGCGCCAATCATTTTTAGAAATGAATGAATGAAGCTACTTTCTAGAAATAACATCCACAGAAGAGTACAGGCGAACTGTTTTATAAGCTTTAAAAGTACTGGCTACTGCATGCATCGCAATGTTTTATCAAAATAAAAATAAATTCGAAATTCGCCAGAATCTCCATCGCCGTCATTGCATTACTCGATCGTCGACCTCAGCCACTCAATAACCCACGCGCACATAAATTCTCCTCCACAATGTCACCGTCAGCCAATGAAGACGGCAAAATTTCGTTGGTCATATATCGTTCTTTGTGAGCTAGAATCATATCTTATATAAAAATAATATTACTTGACTGTTAAATTGCCCTAATAAAACCTGTTAACTTATAACAGAATATTTCTTCTGTGGGTTAAAATTGAAATGACAGTTAAGATTACACTCTTCTTCCATATATGGATTCGCCAAATATATGTAAGGATAGAAATTAACAGAATTTGCTATTTATGATCAGGAATGACGTCATCGCAAAGTCATATATCATCGGTAAAATCAAAATATCAGTTTTAAAACATTCACTTCCTGACATAACCTTATTTATGTCTTCTTGAAATCAGCATCAGATTAATTTATAGCTATGTGTGTGAACTTTCCTTTAGTACAAAATAATTATTTATAATTTTGCCGGGTTCATCTTCTGGATACATAATATAAAATCAAAATCAAAAATAGGAAATTAAATTTTTTTCACAGGATCTAAATGAATGTTATTTACAATCATATAATGTTTACCCTCAGTAATTGATAAAATAGAACCTGTAATAGTTGAAGAATATTTCATTTGAGGGTTAAAATAGCAATTATGGGACAGCGATACCGTTAGGTTGGGAAGTTGATATTTATTGACCGGATACTATTAGAATAAGTGTATAATATTGCACGTCTTCTTCTATATTCAAATTTGCAAAATATTACACTATTTAGGCTCAGGGATGACGTCATCGCAAATTCTTATACCATCGCCTTCTAAAATAGAATCGATTCTTCTTCCTATACGTCGAGAGATTGATTCTAAGATATACCCGGGTCAATATTGGCGGAACAATGTGCGATGGCCTAGCACATAGCGTACGAGAGTTCTCTTAGTCTCGTCCACTATAGAAGCTCTCACAAGAATAAGACTGATACCATCAGGAAAATAAAAATGTATATTTTGAAATATTCACTCCCCGAGCCATAAATGAGCAAATGTGTACCAAATGATATCCAGCTGGACAGGTTTTTTATAAATAACCTGGCCTATATTTATAACAGTATAATTAGACCATACGTTGATATAAGCACTTTCGGAACTTCCTTCTCCATTGTTAAATACCTGGTTACATGTAAACACCAATAACTTTAATGAGTGTCAATGTCTTATAGCGAACGGTGGACTTTTGTACATTCACAGATTAGCAAATACTTGAACGAAATAACACGATTGTGAAAAAACAAGTTAATCATCGCGAGCCATACTATAAAATGCATTCTAAAATTATAAAATGCAATATACACATACATGTGTATATTTGAGGCTCTGTTTTGTGATGCGGCTCTGTCTTTGGCCATTCTATAAACGTCAATGGACGGCACCCTATATATTAATCCTGCTGAACTGAATGTTTTCAAGCACAGCAGCCGGGCTCATTTATATCTGGTTGTAATCGAATTCATATTGATTTATAGCTGTTGATGTGGACTTTCCTACGGTACAAAATAATTATTGATAGTTTATAGGGGATACAAGATATAAAATAAAAGCCATCGGAAATCATATCTATGTCATAAGATCTAAATGAAGGTTATTTATAGATGAATCAATCGAAATATCTATTCCAGAGTAATTTTTAAACTAAGATTTCTGACAAGACAGGAAGACGTTATTTCTTCACACTTCAACCTTCTTTGAACACTGTATATTAGGAAGGATTTTTGCTATAGCCTCGAAAAGCATTGTGTTTAAGGACTCTATAGATAAGCGTCAGGTAATAATAGTTTTTAAAAAATGATAATGTGACAACTTGTCGAAAAAATGCATATGGTTTAAGATAGTTGCAGAAGTATATGTCTTGAGAATGACACTTCTCAATATAACAGTTATGCTGCTGGTCCTTATTGATATATGTCCATAATTGCGTCCAAGAGAATCTTCATACAGAAGCATAGTAGGTAATACATATGCCCTATACAGGAGTGTGTTGAAATGGTCAAATTGTATACAGCCTTCTATAGATTGGAGTAATCGAGGATACACTCAAACGACATACTGACAAACATTGCTCACGAAGTATTTGGACTTGTCCAAAACACAAAAACATGATAAATATTATTAAATAATCAAGCACAGATTATTCCGTTATCAAAGATGTACCCAAGGCCAGCAAATAAGTGAGAATTTAAGCATCCGCTTTTACACCAAAAATATGTCATTCAGTAAACAGTACAGCCAAGGCTACTGAACTCTGCCTTTGTTAGCTCGACCCCATCGCCACTATTCCGTCCTCGCAGAATTCCGTCTAAAGACTTGGATTTCTAGGAACATTTCAAGAAAGAGAAATTATAGGACAGAGACGCTCTCTGAGAAATCGGAACGAGTGTTCAGTAAAAATTGTATTATCTCTTCATAGAGGGTTTCTTGTTAACCTCGATGATTGACTGTGAACCGCAATGATAACGTGGTATATGTATATCTGTTAGTAGGCTACTGACGCACGGGGAAAACGCGGTATTGTAAGCAATTGAGTTCACAAGACAAGTCTAAGACACGGTACATGATGGAGTAACGGAAGCGTGTAAGACCGCTGTGAATATGTTTGATTGTACATTCACTAATGTTGAGAAAATGGTTTTGGCCAAAAAATAGAGGAGTGTCACCATACTGTCATTCTATAATTTTCTAGTTATAGTATTAATGCTATCACAAACAACTGAATTCCCTAAATGTTTACAATTTTCGGCTTCCTATTTTATATATATAAACCAAATTGATTCTTGGCAATTTGATCCAAAACTCTATTTAATCCAGTAATGATATTTCATCGCAACCATATGTGTCTTTTTAAAATCCGATGTACGTTACAACCTATTATTTTCATGGATTACATAAATTATCATTCTTTTATGCGAGCAGGCGTTTTACGGTTTGGATATACACAGTGTTTCGGTTTTGTGGTGCGGTCATAGTGTTTCTGTATTAATATGTTTACACTGGTCCATCCTCATTTCTAGGAGACCTTTTAAGGCAGACAATGCTTCCAAACCAATGATTGTTGACTTAGACGTGTCTAAATTGAAAGAGCAGAAAACAAAATCCCACTATAGGCTGAAACAATAGACTGTGAATAGCGGTTCTCGAAAAGAGCTATGGGTGATAACTATATTTGTATATAGAGATAGACAATTGTGTCATCTTAATGTGCGATTGACATGTCTCGAATTTTATACATGCACCGCAATAACTGTTATTTGAAAAATGTTCATCACAATAATTTCACAATAATAAAATATTAATTGATAAAGCTGCAGAAACATGAGTAACTGTGGTGATTTAATTTTTGTTGGATGGTGATAAATTTACAAACAGAGAGTTAACACAGATGCCGAATTAACATTCCTCCCATACTATCAAAGGACCGGGTTTATTGTAACCAATGAATTAAAATTAAAATGAATGCATTGCGTTGCAGGATGAAATTCTGCGCCCCGATATGCTTCCCTTTATGGATGGACGGCAGAAGTTCTTCAGCAGGACGATGCCAGACCGCATACGGCATGTTTAACAATGGAATACCTAGAGGATGAAAACATGAATGAGTTGCCATGGTCATCAAGATTGCCAGACCTGAACCGTAGCGAGCACCTTTGGGACGAACTAAACAGGCGTTTACGCCAGCGTAAACCAACGCTTCTTCAACGGTGACATGAACTGCATGAAGAATGGGTTAGGTTTCCAAGTGCCCGGATTCAAAGAATCATTCACCAATGTGGTGTCGCGCTGTGATTGCAGCTTATGGTGATCACACCACTGACTTCCGCACATTCCTGCGGCGCTTTTCGGTGACGAATCGGTCAATAGCAAGAACATTACTATATACTTGTACAACTTTTAACTGTGCTACACTAAATAAAATTGTCGCTGACCTCGTGCAGTCACAGACCCAAGCACACACAGCTCCACTTCATTGTTTATCCCGTTTGCCAATCACTTTATGATCTTTATGTGTTGCAATTTAGTTGATAATAATTCGTTCACCTTGAGGCCGAATCGTATCTTACGTTAGCATACAAAACGTCGACTGTCACTAATGCTACAATAGAACGCATTATCTTTAAAAAAAAAACTATTTCATATCCGGGTAAAAACTAACAATACCGGACAGCGATACCGTTAGGTTGGGAAGTTGATATTTATTGACAGGATACTATTAGAGTGGGTGTAGCAAATATTTCACCTACATGTTAAACTTGAACGTCTTCTCGCAAAATATATATGAGGATAGAAATTACGGTATAACTACTGTTTATGATCAAGAATGACGTCATCGTATGGTCATATACAATCGGTATAACCAATTTATCTTTATAAAAACATTCACTTCCTGAGCTTTAAATAACGGAAACTGATAGCGACTGATGTCCACAGCTGATAGGCGTTAGATGAATAACCTGGGGAATATTTTACATCTGTAATTGGACCATAACTTGGTAGCTACACTTTGGAGACTTCATTCTTCATAGATAAATAACGGGTTATACATGTAAACACCAATAACTCTTATAAGTGTCACTGTTTTATAGCACACAGCGGACCTATGTAAACTCTCGGGTTAATGAATTCTTGCACGAAAATAACACGGGGATAGTTTATTGCTCTCTCTTCGACACGATTCTCTTGTACAACTCCTCCCGGTGATTTTGACAAAAATGTACGTATATTTGAAAGTACGTTCTGAGATGTGGCGCTGTGTTTCGTCATTCTATGGAAACAACAATCAAGGGCATGCGATAAACCTAATTATACCAGAGCTGAATGCTTTCACAAAAAAACGGTGAGCTCATTTATGTCGTCTTGAAATCAACACCATACTGGTTTTAGCTTAGGATGAGGACTATCCTTAAGTACAAAATAATTATTTATAGTTTTAAGAGGATCAATTTGTGGATATATGATATATTATATATAGAAACCAGCGGAAATTATATCTATATCAGAAAATCTAAATAAAATTTATTGAAAGACGAATCAATAGAAATATCGATTGCAGGGGAATTTTTAACATTAAGATATCTGACAAGAATAGAAGACTTTGAACACTTTAAATCGACAACAGGCTCGGGTATAAAGAAATTGATCTTACAGAACTTAAAGCGTTTATATACGCAAGAGGCTCCCACCCTAAAGAATCGTGTGTAGGTATTGATGTTTAGCTCTTTTTCTCTAAGCTATTTTTTGTCATATATGCATCCAGGCCTAATCACCCAAAAACACCTTGCACCCTGTGCTTAATCTGATTGGTGACACCAGGAATGCATATAAAGATATACTTATAGGCTACGTATACAAGTTAATTAATGTTTGTTAAGAACTGTGTTATGTATATTTCTCATAGATAGAATATTCTATTTAAGAAGTAGATGATATTACACAAAAGTACCATAAACATTGTCTGATTGAATCGTTATACAGATATAATCAACAAAACTCAAAGCCTTGAGTGAGTTACCTTTTCAACCATACTTGACAGTAACGCCTCTCAGCCATATTATTTTTTTATATTTATATCAAAGTTTGATAGGTAAATCAGAAATGACAATTTCAAACGATAATATATACCTCCACAATATATTGTTCAGTAAACAGTAAAGAGAATTAAAATCTGCTGTGTTGACTTGACAACATTACTACTATAATGGATTCACGGATTCAGTGAAACATTTCCGGGAAATAAGATTTAGAGGTAGACCGAAGCGTTCTCTGAGATATGGGAAGGGTGTTCTATTATCTCTTCATAGACAGTCATTTAGCAACCGGAGACGTTTTAGTGTTTAGTGTTATCCTCAACGATTGACTGCGGACCACAATGATAACGTGGTATTGATCTGTTTTTGTAAGCCTTGTAGTACTGACACACGGGAAGATCAACGCTTTTAGTTGCTGATTAAGAATCAGAACCATACTGAAGTAGCGGAACCGAATTTTACCTTTTCCCTTAAAAGCAAAACTGTAACGGAAACGATCCAACCAAGATTAGGGCCTATCTAGCCTTCATCACATAAAAGGTTGTTGTGTTTAGTTAATTCAATATTTACTTGAGAACAAAGATCAATTTTAGTTTAATTGTATTGGTCGCTATTATAAACAATTGAGTCCGCAAGACAAATAGAGAGAACTGTCATGATGCTGTCATTTTATAGTTTAAAAGTTATAGTTAATACTAATACTAACAATTGAATTCACTAAATTGCACAAATATATATATGTGCTTTTCTTCATACGTTTGCTTCCTATTTCAAATATATATTGATTTGAGCCGAAACGCTGGCTTCTGGAATCTCCTTCTGATCTATCAACGATATACGATCGCAAACGTATGTGCCTTTGTTAAATCTGATTTAGAGTAGCAACTTATTTTTTTCATAGATTGCATAAATTGTGATTCTTTTATGTGAGCAGGTGTTTTGAGACTGGAATAGACATGCTAGTGTTCAGGTTTTGTGATGGGGTCATCGTAGACACTTATTAGCGGAAGGATTGGATGTCTAATTGCTGAAGATAGGGGAAGACTTCTCTGTAACAATGTTCAGATCAAATGTTATTTTGACTGCTTTAGAAACTGGTCCACTACGCTAATCAAAAGGTATAATCAATTAATGTCAGTATATGATTGGCATTCTCTAAAGTCAAAGTCTTATTTTATCCTAATATACTACTACAGTAAAGCTTTCAGGGTCATGCCTGGTTCTATAAAAGGATGGGTAAAGAGAATGTACAGAATTGTTTTCGAAATAAGATACCCTTTGCGTGGTAAATAAAAGACCATGTTGTTTTTTTATTGTAGGATGGACCCGTTAATACACAACTTTATGCTTAGACGGCAAAACTATTCAATATTCACAAATTAATTTCGCAATAATAAATCATTGTTTGGAGGATTTTCATGTTTACTTATTTCATGATGATATAAAAAAACAACAGGTTCTTAGTTCACCCGAATTCGCAAGAATCTTTTCGCTGAGCCTTGAGTTTCTGCAACATGATGTTACAAAATACAAACACAATGAAAACCACATTGAGAAACAGACATAATTTCCTTGGACGTAAAGCGCTCGTTTCTGTTGAAGCCACTGCATTGAGTCCAACGCTGTATAACTTGGTTGCTGATCTCTCCCAGTCAATCATCCCTCTGGCTAAGGGCAGTTTGTTAGAAGAAAAGCAATGCTGTCTTTACTTAAGGAAGATTGACTTTCCAACATAATGGAAACGCTTCACATATGGGTTGTGCTAGTGTCAGTCATTGTTGAAATAGACCGCTTACACATGGCGTGAAATACCAATCAATCAATCAATCAATCAATCATCTATCATCCAAACACATAAGTTTTCTGTGTTATTATATCACCCTGCATAAATCACTTTATGATTTTCATTTTGCAAATTTCTGTGGATCATATATCGTTCACCTTGAGCTAGAAACATACTTTAAATTAATAAACAAAACCTTGACCGTCCGTATAATTGACATAATACAACCTCTAATCTTTTAAGAATATTTCATTTGAGGGTAAAAATAGCAATTAAGTGACAGCGATACCGTTAAGCTGGGAAGTTGATATTTATTGGCAGGATATATTTAGAATGACTGTAACATATTTCATCTACTTGTTAAGATTGCTAGTCTTCTTCTATATCCGGATTCGCAAAATATATATGAGGACGGAAATGACCGGAATTACTATTTATGATCACGAATGACGTTATGGTATAGTCATATAACTTACTATTTGTACAATCAACATATATAAGAGGCTGGAAATGACCGATATTACTATTTATGCTCGCGAATGACGTTATCGTATAATCATAAACTATTGGTAATATCGACATATATTTATTTAAACATTCCCTGCAGAGCCTTAAATGGGACAAAGAATGTTAAAGAATGTCCACACCTGACAGCTGATAAGTGTTTTATGGGCAATTTTGACAATATTCAACAACAGTTATTGGACCATAATTTTAGTTGATATGAATTCTTTGGGGGAACTGATACCTTATAGCTAATACCGAGTTACATGTAGACACAAATAACTGTAATAAGTGTCACTGTTGTATAGCACATCGTGGACTTCTGTACAATCACAGGTTCAAAATATAGCTTGATCTTAATAAAGTAATACGTGAGTGCCGCCATTATACATGTGCTACCCTTCCACGTTGTGAGCTGTTGGTAACATTGGCGAAGAACTGCAATGCATTGTTGCCAATAGTTAAATGCCGGTAATTCTTTACAAGGTACAGAGTATGAAATCGTTGTATGTAGAATCATATGGTCGGTAGCTTACCAGGAAAGAAATCACATCTCATAAGATTTCTGCAAACGATTTTTAATTTCTAACTCTACACTGAAAGGATTTTTATACAATTTTTTAAAGGAAGATGTGCCAATACAGTCAAGGTGGAAAACAATTAAACTTAAAGTACGATTCAAATATGTGACATCATTACATTTTCACAACCATAATTTTTGATATAATATTCCGATATTCAACTGAACTCGATGAGCTATATGAATGTAATGATTGTTTTGAATAAAGATTTTAAGTACAGGTATATCTGTATTGGGCTGGATTAGTAAAACGTTCCAGCGTTGAACATTATGTATATGTTTTGAGAACAGATTGTTGATATTTTAACAATATGTATACGGTTTTTGTGCATAATAACCCACCAACTACGGCCTAATCCACGCCTTTGATTAAAACTATATTGCCGTCTTACCTCCATGACATTGAAGTCTCTATTGAAATGCTTGTTGGTTACAAAATAGACCGAGTGTACTGGTGATATCGCAGTAACGACAATATCGCGATGTTTAACCGATCGGATGTTAACGTATGAAAATAAGCGGGCAATGAATTTAGTTTTTTCGAGATTCTCGAATGTTCGTACAGGCCTACATACAACTGCTCGGAATTATAAGTAGGCCTATAGAATTTCATTTTGCAGAAGGTCATTTTAGAATGGACAAAAACACATACAGTTTTATCAGGAATGGGATTATATTATATACATGTATGGTTATATATACGTGAAGTTGTGTGGACTGTTTTTTTAATACGAACTGATTTTTTTGTGGACACTGTAAAGTAATGACTGAAATGATCAAAAACGTTTTAATGCATAACTTACCTAACATTTCTTTTTGATTACTCTTCAGTCACTGATGTTAAAAGTATAAACCAATATGATGTGCAGTACTTAGGACCAGGTGCATGGTATTTTCACAAATATAGGTCTATGTATAATATCTATACATATATACATACACGTCATGTTATTATTATAAAACCTGTCTACACGTATATCGCGGTTATCCGCTACGAAAAAGTTAAATAACACAGTGAGTCAGCGAAAACCAGTCCCTTTCCATTATCAAATTGTGTGGCGTGGCTTTGTATTTGGTCAATCCGGAAACATCAATCTACTACATATGATACGAATGTTTTCCAGAAACCAATGCTTTAACACACAACCTGATAGCTAATTTATATCTGGTTTTAATCAGTTTGGCTTACTTTTATAGCGGACTCTATTTCAATACGATATCATTATTAGTAGTTTCAGAGGGTCATTTTGTGTATATATAGTACAAAAATAAAACTATCGGAAATCATATATGCCACTAAGATCTAAATCAAGATAAATTATATACACTGAAAATCGTAAGTGTGTTAATTTACTCAAGCGATGAGTAATAGACATTTATAACGCACTTTGAGTGTAACTCTACGCAGTCATGTGAGTAAATGTCAATCGCAATGCATTATGGGATTTCCCGCGAACGGAAGTGGACACGGCCATTTTATTCGTCTGCTGAAGATCGAAATCAGGGCTTCTCAAATCCGAAATAATCTCAAAGGTAATGTGATCAACAGTTGTTTTTATTAATGAATTAACCCTTCCTATAGAATTATGAAAGCAATTACTACAGTTAATAGTCGCAAACAACATGCACAGTTGACATAAACTCTTCGACCAGTTACAACTACAACGGTACACAGTGACAGCCAAGCTTGTGGTACGATGCTGTCTACAGGTAGTTTTGTGGAATTGAACTTGTCGTTAAATGGCAGAGAAGTGTAAATGGCTCCAGCCTAATTTACTTTGGTTTAATTTTCCTTTATTTACATATGCCTTGTAGGCTGAAGCCCCACAATACTAAACAAATTTAAATTGTAAGTGAGTGAATTAACGCATTAACATGTGTAGCCTACATTCATAGCTTAGTTTAATAGGCTACGAGGGGGGGGGGGGGGGGGGAGGGGTGCAAATT
>JAVFBW010121853.1:0-14791 GCA_034783835.1 Mopalia ciliata
ATACCATGAAACGATACTAAATTTTGTTTATCTATGGAAATCGGCTTATTTACACCATATAAAAGGTATAATTGCGTGCAACCAAACATACACTGATGTTTTGGAGAAAAAACATTAAAATTATACAAGCATTGAGTGTCAATCTGAGACAAATTTGTGAGTGAACGATGTTAAGTGAGAAAGCAAAACAGTGCTTTCTAAATAAATGAGTGACTTTTTCTGGTTCCTTACATATCCTTAATAAAAGATTCTATTTAGAACCAATAAAGAAGTTTCCTCAGAAGAACCATACAGAGTTTTTTCACTATAAGCTGAAGAACCCTTTATAGTTCCTAATAGAACCCTGTGCGATTCGGTGTGGAATATAGAACCGGTTTGAAAGGGTTCTATGTTGAACGGTCTTGAAAGGAATCGATTTTGGAACTATTTTGATAGCGTTCTATACAGAACCATATTTATATGGTTCCATACAGAACCATAAGCTGAAGAACCCTTTATAGTTGGATATAGAGCCCTTTAAAAGATATTTTATGCTTCGGTATGGAACCCTTTATAGTTCGGTATAGAACCGTTTTGAAACGGTTCTTTGTAGAACTAATTCAAACAGGTTGCATACATAAACAGTAAGGGTTCCTCCACAGTCATGCACTGAAGAACCTTTATTGGTTCCACATAGAACCATTTTTTTCTATTTTATTGCCCTGTGGATTTTTTATTTTTTTTTATTTTTAGTACTTAGAAATATAATATCAAACAGTGATCGAAATACACGGCTTTATTATATAAATATTATAAATGAGAAATGAAGCCATCAAAACAGTTTAATATCCGCATTCAGAATACAGTTTGTATATCCTTCGGTTTATTGTAAGGTCGTTAGATCCTTGAACCACTCTTATAATAATGTTCCAATGGCTCGTTTCAAGTTGAAAGATTTTTTTTCTACCAGTAACTATAACATATGTCGTCTTAAAAGTTTTAACAATATCACTCATTAACAATTTCGTTTCAAAACTCCTTCTACTGGATGATGGTGCGGTTATAATTGGCGCCAAATTAATTATCTATAACATATCACACAGAGCGATTGGCACGGCCAGAGATTAACTGTTTGTTCGAACTCAGAGTCAATTTGTTATTGGAAGTGTTTTCAAAGGGGACATCTACTCACAATTGTTGTTGAAACTGTTTTCATCAGAGATATCAAAGTCATCTTGTTGAAAATAGGGATCTTAAATTGGTCTAAAATGAGACAAAATTCTTTTGATGAAACAAAAACGAACCAAACGCTCAGTCAAATCTTTTGTTAGGTGGCGTCAGCAAAAAGCAGTTGAAACCGACATACAAACTAGGTGGGCTGTGTGTTGAATTCTTGCCTGTTAGTGTTTTTATCGATCAGTCTGGCGGCTGGGTCTGGTCATTACAGCCACAACCACCAGCGAAATAAAATTGTACGGTATTCAGCTAGCCCTAGGGTTAAAACATTTGGACCTCTAGACTGTTCAAATGAACTTATATATGTGTTTCTTTTACCAACAGGAAAATAGTAAATCCAGTTAATGTTTCTCAGTGAGCTACCACATAGCAGAGTCATAGATAATTCAATATATTGAAATTATGTGCCGACGTGTATTTAGGACTGAATTAGGACAGTTGTTTCAAGTGTCCTCATTATGTCTGTATTTATAAAATCAGAAACATTAATTTTCTAACAAAACAAAACAAAAACGCTTTGTGTTTTATGGTTGTGCAATTGTAACATTTCAGTGCTGCTCGGATATATACAGGATAAATTTCGTATGCACAGAGTTAATCATAATGTAATCAACTATATTTTTAGACGAAATGTGTTTTATTTAAATAGAAGTAATAATTATTCAATCGATATTTTACATATAATGACTCTTTCAATTAATCTACCGGACACTGTGATATCCAATGGTACTTTGTCATTGATGTTGTGCGTCTGCACATTGAACAACTGACATTAGGTGCGTTGAACTTCTTTTGTTTTGTTTTGTTCTCATTCATACAATGAAGTGCTTCTAGCAATTAAAAGGCTACAGCCTAATAATGTACAAACATCTTACTTGAAGACTGTTAATTCTGTAAATGTACTCTACTGAGAACATGCTGTAAATGACGATGGTGTGAAAATGAAAGAATGTTTCGAAGTTTGTTCCACAAAGCCGCAATGTCTTGGTATGTTAATTACTCTATTTTCTATTCCCCTGACACTGCATGGTTACTAACGTAGTTAAAAATTATTCTGCCGTTTCCACATATGTGAATTTTTTCAACATATGTAAAATAAATGACTTTATTTTACTTATTTGGAATAAAATTTCACATATGTCAAAAATAATTCAACATATGTGGAAAAGAATTGTACGTATGTGAAAGACAATTTCACTTATGTGAAATACTTTTCTACATATGCAAAAATAATTATGAGCCGTTTAATGTAAAAATCATTTATGTTGTAAAAAACGGACATGGAAGTTTCCAAACTAAACAGAGCAGGGTGTTAAAGAATTCTATTAACGGTCTGATTTTTGGATGGAACCGTTTGTGGGGGTGTATGTATAGAGGTCCTCAGAGTATATCAGCCATTTCTTAACTGCATGTAGTGCTATCATTATTTACTTCGCTCTCTGTATTATATTATATATATAACACTTTTTTTGCCACTAAATGGGAACTTAGCAAGTCACCCTGTGACGTTATAGCAAATTTCACAAAAAATACAAATTGGCTACTGTGTGTCATTGAGAGATAAACAAACGCATTTTCTTACGAAACTTGTTTGGGTCGTCTTACTTAGTCAAATTGCTTAGCGTTTCCAACAATAGCCGATCATACCCCATGTTCGACAATCCAATACCGATGTCCATGTATGGCGATAATTAAAGAGTAGACTTTAGGAAACATCGTGTGAAAAACGATTCCAGTTGTAATTACCATGATTTACTCTGACAATTTGAATCTGTAAGTTAAAACTGAACTACTTTACATCATACATATTTATTTCACAATGCTAGGAATACCAAGTGATTAGACCGTATATGGTGTCTATTGATTTTGTTAAGCTGTCTGGGATTGTTAATACTGTCAACGAAACTAGGGTATGTTTACTCAGCAAGGAGCGCGATGTTCCGTTTTAAAACGGTAGATGGTAAATATAAAAAATGTAAAAATAAAAAAATAATTTACGAATCGAATATCGGGATCTCCCCAGAGGTGTATAATAAGATCAATTGTCTACGTCACTGATTCTTGGCGACTGGTTTAATTCGAGAGAAACTGTCACGCAAAACAGCAGGAAACTACGCCTAAATCATTCGAATAAGATTTATACACATATCAATTTAAAATCCCCGAGGTTTTTGTTTTGACCATCTCTCAAAGATAAGTAACAAGTTCTCTATACTTAAAATAGTTATTAATAGTTATTAATGTATATTTTCTCCACTCCACTTTGCTCACGATATATCAAAGATACACAAGTGTTTCTCCTACGTGGCAACAATTTTTTTTTAAAAAAGCAAACAAATAAATTACATGAATTTTTTTATGTTGGTCTAATGTAAAGTTGTTGGCATTTGGAATGAAACTATGGTGACGAATCACATTCCTGTGTCATTTTCCTAAATGGCTCCTATTAAGATGGCCGACTTACTAAAACTGTCAATGATACATCAAGCACTTTGTTGTTTTTGTATTTATTTTTTTCCCTCTCCCTCAGCCCTTGGTTCACATGTGTAGCCTAAAGTTTCAGATATGATTCAATCAAGTATTGACCGACATGAATGAGTTTTAGCAATGAATTCGGGTACATAATATCTGTTGTTGATATGCTTATATTAAATATACTCATATTTCTTGGCAGATCAACACAACATAAATTCCGTTTCAACTCAGTTACATGAGACTACCACACAACATCTGGATAATTTACACTTTAATCTGCATGTATAATATAATAAGTCACGTGACGCAGACAGGCACAAGGCCAGTAACCTATATAGAGAAACTTTTTGTTGACTCTTCCTCTTGATATATACTGAGTGAGTAGTTGTTATAAGAACATAAGCTGTCATGTGAGTGAAATACCCTTGAACACGTTAAAGTAAGGACTTATTGTGAATATTCAAAGTAAGTCCTTTGTCTATCAATTCATCTAATCCCAGCTGGATTACATCTTTAGAAAGTGAGAAATTGCCAATTGAAAAGCTTAAATGTGGTATTTATTAGTTCAGTTGATACGTTAAACAGTCTTTACTGCATCGACACGATTTTGATTGACCTTGGAAAACCAACCGAAAACGAGCATGATATTTATCGGCAGGAGATGATATATGCTAAAATATATTTTATATAAATCTAGTTAGTAGCCAGTATCGTTCACGGGATCGTGTCCGCCTGCCGACCATCAGGTACATGAGAGAGTCACATGTTGTCGCTCAGGCAATCGCGGGGCTGGTTTTTACTAGGTCCTCCCGGTTTCCACTGTAATAAGGCTAGTTGCAGTGTGAAGTGGACAATTCGTCGCCATATAAGTGAAATACCCTTGAGTACGACGTTAAACCCCAATCAAATAATGAAACATACAAAACCCTTTTATGTCGATGGAGTGTTCGGGTTAATCAGTAGAATCAGGCATGCCATGTGTCCGTATCTATACACATTAAATTGCATGCTACAATTTCTTAGTTTTTAGAAAACTGTATTTGTTTTTCAATAGTGGACTGGGAAGAGAATCGTCACTCAGTAAACGTCAAATGGTCCCAAACAGAAAATAATGAAGAAATAATTGATTCCGACAGTTATTAGTGTGAAATGAAAAACACACAATATTTTACTTCTATCTAACACTATCACGCAGTCAATTCCGAGCGTATTACTTAGCGCAGAAAGAAACTAATCCCTTGACAATGGCACAAGCTGTTTATAAATAATACACAGCGCTAAACTCAACTTATTTAACAATTACTATAGCTACAGCTTAACAGAAGGAATTAAATGATGATTTAATCTTTTTAAAATGTAAGTTATTCTCTCAGAGGATATCTGTAGCGATCAATATTAATCCTTTTAACAACCCAGCATTGACAGAACCCTTGATTTGATGATGATATAAACAATCATTTTGAAAAGTAACGGGTATTCACTCATACCTCTCCATAGTCCTTTAAAGACAAGACCTTTCCCGAAAACAATGTGGGGGAGGAAATAGCACATACTCCGTGTTTTAAATGTTACAGGCATTGTCCTCAGGAGGACGGTCTTCCGTTTCCGAAATTATTTTTAAACGGCTTTCTACAGCGGTTACTCGAAGGGGACTCTGGACAGTAGAAAGTTGTTTCCGCTCACTTCCTCTCTTGTGGCTGGTTAAACCGTTGTATGTGTAGCCTACATCTTATCATCAACAGACAGAACAAACTGCTCTGTCCCGTAAGGCTTGTCATTTGGTTTTCTTTTATGTGTGAGCGTGTGTGCGTTTGGACAGCTTCAACATTTGGACGATCACAACCAGTTACAGTGACTAAATTATCTTCAATTGTGTGTGAGTGTGTGTGTTGGTTTTTAAATATTTTTATGACTGTGATTAATGAAACAGGTATTAACAAATGCAAAAGACCATCGTAGTAGAAGGCGCATGCAATACAAATGGTATTATTCGCGCCACAACTTAACATTGAGCTGCCTATAACAGTATCATTTGATATATTCATATAAAGAAATGAGAATGGTTAAATGTTAATTTCTTGGGAGATGTTAGGTTTACGACAGAGGGCGTACATATGCATATATCAATATTAACACACTTAGGCATAGGGTTATAAATACGCAGACAAATATCACAGAAACATTAAGACCAAAAAAAGCCCCTTAAAAGCAAATACAATACAAATAAAAAATACACTAAATTTGAGCTATCCATATGCATATTATTCTATTGAAATCAAATGACCATACATTGGGGAATAGGCATATTTATATCTTAACATCCCTGAGAAAATGTATGTTTTCTAAGCAGGTGAGGGCAGATACGTGAATTGGGTAAACGGCTGGTGGAATTTATTTGAAAAAACGATTATGCATTTTTTACTTTGTAGTTTTTATAATTTGAAAGCATACCATTTCTTTGGTTCTACCTGGGCGACGTCCTGTAAGAGCTTTCATTACTGGCAAATTTGGTTTGGATGTGTTGTCATCCATGTGGTCGTAAATTCTGTATTGCCATAGTCAGTTAATATATTTGGCATTGTAAAATATAACAGTTTGAGTGCTAACCACTTAGAACGACAATAATATCCATGTGCTTGCCATTCGGTCCGTTAAAGTAAGCTAATTGTTTCCCAAAGGTACTACGCTTACATTTACTTACATTGGCGCTATTTTAAGGTATTCAAAGGTCTTTGGTGGCTTGTTGTACGTTACCTAGACAAGCATAAAGGCAATGCCTTGTGGTTATTCTGGCAGGTAATTTCATGAGCAGAGTATGTTCAACAACATTTTAAAAAGAATAATTTAGACTATCAAACCACCTCATTTGTCTATTCCAGCTGATGTAATAAATCATTTTCAACGTTTGATATGCATTTAAAAAGAAATCTGCAAGTAAAATTCCATCACCAACAGTTTACAAGACCAGTATTGATCTTCATGAAGTAAATAAGGGTAACTTGTTTAACGAAGATGTTCTCGACATTTGTCCTCAGATGTAATCAGCGATTTCAGATCTTGGACATCCCACCATATTTGGCCACGGTGGAGAGAAAACAAGAATGTTCTCCAGTGAACTCTAAATTCTGCTAGTTATCAACATGAAGCTCTGGTTGGGTTGAGTCTGATGTAAAAAGCAACTGAGAAATACCAACAAAGGTCAAAACGTTTGTCCAAGCTGTCCACTTGGCAGGGTAGCTGGTCGATGGGAGATTATTGACCCCAGTGACAAACGTAAATGTAGTTTCCCATAACACCACAACAATTAAACACTCTGATCAGGATTATTGAAACTCAAGAGAAACACTGTAAATAGAAAACTGGAAATAATTAAGTTTTATGAACAAGTGGCAGATTGTGTTCAGACGTGTGTTTTAACTATATGAGTCAATACAGACAAACACTCGGATGGTAGGACTATGACTTAAGCTAGATTAGTTGCGTAAATTTTTAAAGAAGACATTCAAATTCAGTCACATTCACCTACAGCTTGTTCTAGCTCTCTAAACAGTAGTACAATACCATAAACATGAAATCAACATTTCTGTCAGGTAACGCTGTAGATAGGGAGCTTAATCCCAAACCAGGCTATGCTACAATGCTTATAGATGGACACACACCAACACATGCTTTTCTCCGTCGTTTGCTTCCTTAACGAATTTCTCATGCGTAACCTTTGAGAGCTTCCACAATACTAAAAAAGCAATGTTATGAACACAAGAACAATCTGACTAGCCTGATATTCGGGCTTTGTGGGGTTTTAACTATATAGGGGATTACCATTGCGAAGAGAAGCTGATGAGACGGACTCTTACATTGACACTATCCACAGCTTTCCTGGCAGTGTGACTTGACATTGGTTAATGTGTCGTGTCAGAAAAATGTACTTATGTTGTCCAGTGGTAATGCCGGACTATCAAATTAGTGTATAAACGATGTCTGAGATGTTCCAATATTATGAATCTGAACATTAAAATGGACCTCGTTATAAATGAAGTCTGCTGTACCTCTTGGTATATACTGGCCTGTGTTATCTTGGAAGATAATGGTGAGATCATCTTGTCAATGGCGTTAAGACCTAATTGTGAATGATTGTGTGGCGGCACTAGACCGCTATCGACCTTTCTTACATAGATCAATACCTTACCAGAGAGACTCTGTCACTGGGTTTTAATCTCGGTTACTGTAGTCCGCA
Source organism: Mopalia ciliata (assembly GCA_034783835.1). Taxonomy (NCBI): domain Eukaryota; kingdom Metazoa; phylum Mollusca; class Polyplacophora; order Chitonida; family Mopaliidae; genus Mopalia; species Mopalia ciliata. Next base: position 7,925 of record JAVFBW010121853.1, read on the forward strand.
CAGACTTCCTTGTTTCAGGAATAATGTACTAGACATTTATTGTAGATTTTTCGCAGCTTAAATTTATATCTTCATACATCAATTATGTCCCAGGCATTTTGTGTGTAAACACTTCAATACGGATTCGCCCTTCGAGATATAAGGACGTTTTGGTGAAGGCTTTCTATGATATATGTTACATTTGTTGGTCTGTATGGCTTCAACCAAAAGCTGACGATAATAACGTGTCTACAACATATAGAAATGTAAAGTCCTATAATTTATTTATCTACTTCTGAGCGGTGGTATGTCGATATTGTTTGTTTTAAGTATCGTTGGATTTGCCAATGGAGTCGATTTAATTCGTATATCATAAATTGATATTGTGTTGCATTTAGTTGTGTTAAGTTTAAGTCGCTTTACTTTTCACCAAAGGGTTAAAAGCTGCTTGTCACAGCTCATGTAGGCAATATAGTGTTATTATCAGTCGTCCACTTTTAATAGCAACTAAGACACCAGAACATAAGCTACAAATAATTGATGTGTACGTTGCTTCGAACGTGTTTTAGTTTTAGGACTCCTCTGGCAATAGGTAGTTAGGCTGAAGATTAGCAATGTTGTCTTTACTTAATACCGAACGACTGTTGATTATCTAAAAGTATCAAAACCACTCATATCTCAGGGTTGTGCTAATGAATATTATTGTTGGAATACAGCGCCGTAATAAAAGTAAAACTCGCTAAAGCATGGCACAAGACACCAATAAATCTAGCTCTCGGAGTTTCGGTAAGTAACTTGAAATCTAGAGCAGGTCTCAATATATTCACTCTTCATTAACGAGAGAACAACCAAGTAGCCGTTTGTAAACCTCGCCCGCCGCAGACCAGCTGTCATGTTTATGAGGCAATTACTGTCGATACTCATTCACGAGGAATGACAGCTTTTACATCCAATTATCGTTTACCTAAGATTGTATACGACGTACTTTCCTACAAATTGTTATTGTTGGATTATTGCCACATGAGATTGAAGTCACGCATGGCTGAATATGTGTCTATGTTTTCGTTATTTCTATAACTTTGCTATGCGACGGACTGTGATTCGAAAAACAAATGAATTTCATGTATTATTTTCTAATTTACTCCAGTTCTGTTTCATAGTAATGTCGTACAAATCTATTTATTTACAATCTATCTGATGGTAAATATGATTAGTGGTGTTTAATGGTCATTTTTTATTATATTTGTTGAAACTTGTTACAAAATATTAACCCAATGGTAATTTGTCCCCAGTCGTTCGAGGCACCCCTCAGTATTGATATTATATGATGTTGCTGTTGCTGTAGGCTAAGAAGGCGTACGTAACCGTTTGGGAGGGTATTTCCGGTTGAATTTATTCTTTAATCTAACCGTCTCTGTCTGATGTTTTCATATTCTCTCTGTATTTAATTGTACCAAAGTTATGAACCCAGTTGTGTACCAATCTTGACGGTGGTAGTGTTATTATTAGATAAAGGCCTGGATCGGGAAAACCTATTTAGTGAACAACGCTGACAACTCTAAAGCATTAACGCTCAAATGCTCAAATTGAGGAATTGATAAGATTTGTCTGAACCAAGTGAATTGACTTTGGTGCATGAAGTGTTTAATTCACGTTCTATATTGTTTTTTGAACCCCTGTTAGAGCACAGTTCTTAACCCTTTATCTGAACATTTTGAACTAGCTATGTAATGAATCCGGATTCCCTTTTATAATATGATAAAATACGATTACTAATAAACTTAATCACATGCAAGTTAAATGAAGATTACAAAGTAACTCAGATCTTAACAAGTTTGCTAGCCAGTAAAAAATCTCTGCTCTGACTGTTTGAGAAAACAATATTGATTTTTTTTTACAGGAATTTAGTTTTGTAAGTGTCATTGATAAATCGCGGGGTTGCTTGCTGCTTCAAGATTCAACAGTAGCCCTAGTTGTTTTGTGGATTATGGAATTTTTATTTCTTCTTCCTGTTTTTGCTGAATGAAACTTGTCAAGATATTGAGCACCAATCGATAAAATGATCTCACGAAGCGTGTTCACTGAACCTGTTTGGGACATATGAAATCTACTGATATAGCTTTCATTCTTCTTCCTGTTGACTTCCGGAACTGAATCTACACTGACTTATTGTGCTGTAGCGCAGTTTGTATTTACATGTAGACTGTCACTCACATCATCCTCTTATCAAAATGGTTTTCAATTCCAGGAAAATTAAATCTTGATCGGATAATCCGCTGGAGAGAAATTAAACCAGATGTATTTTGCTTACTGCCATGAATTGTTCTATGTCTTTTTTAGTTTTATTTTTTCGGTTCCCTGGATTTGTCACATCATGCCTGTAGCCACAGAAGACACAAGACAGGTTGCATAAACGTCTGTGGTCGCCAGGTGACGTAAGTCTGTGACGGAATGGAGAAATCACAGATATTGTTTACTGCAAAAAGTTAATTGTAGAATAAGATTTTACTCGAATTAAGTTAAGCATTTCTCTGTTAAGTTCAGTATTTGTGATTATTCGTGTGTTCTCATGTATTAAAACTATAACAGATAATATATTTATACTTGATATGTTAAAACACTATATCAGCAAACTAATATTTGTTCTTGTTCATTCTTGTTCTATATTAATATGATTATGTACGGAAAATAAAGTAAGGTCATATTTCAGACTTTCAGAACCAACGACAGAGTATATTTTGGCATTGATGTGTGCTACTGGGATGGCGAGTCTTGTCTCGTCGCATGTTGATTAACAGGGTAATTGTCAAGGGGTATTATCATTCCAGAAAGTTGGTTGGGCCAACGCATCCTCCAGAGATCGTACCAATCATTGTAGCTAGACATTGTCGATGTGTCGTGTTTTACCGAGAACGTCTATCAAACATGTAGCACAGCTACAAAGAGCTGTTGGTCTTATTACGCCTCCCTTAGGGATATCTGAGCAATGATAATTTTCAACATGCTTTGTTGGTTATAACGTTACACTTCCAAATAGTAAATCGACTGTTGGATGACGTCCGACTTATTGAACACGTTAAGTGGGATATACCATATAAAATCATGTATTTCAGAGTAGAGGGAATGCGCGGAGGTGAATGTGATCTATAACTGGTCCCATAACCTTGGTTCAGTGGTCAGCAATGCAGTGTTTCAGCGTATATATCAGTTATGTATGGTGAGAAGCGGACAATCGGTCGGTACCAAACTGACATGCCATTGAGTTAGATGTTAAACAGCAATTAACCATACAATCAAGCAATCTGATTCAAAATTAGAAAACAGTAGCGTATGTGAAATGTTCTATAATATAAGGCGTAACATAAAGAAGTTAAACATGAGTTGAGGTAAAACATGGCAATTTTGTTAATATCTGAAAGTGTCGAGCAAGAACTTTTCAGAAAGCTGTTTGATATGACACGAATGACACGGATATGGCCGGAAACAGCCAAACAATGATATTGGATAGAAAGACGTCGACGTGTATATAATGTGTTATGCTTCTTCAGAAGTGTGCTTGTCTTCATATGTCGCAAAGTTTACATCTCCAAGAAAGGCTTTGGTTGGAAAGACTGTATAATCTTTGGCAGTCCTGCTTCAAAACACACTTAAACAAAGAAGTTTAAGCTATATATATATTTTTTTTTTTACCTTTGTTCAATATAAAGCAAAACAACACTAAACGCCTACCGTGTGTTGCAGAACTGCATATCCAAACAACAGTATCAGTGACAATCGATGCACATGTTTAAATATGTGACAGAGACTAAACACCTAAGGACCAAGCAACATGTACAGTCCAAGTAAATCTCTATGAAAGACAACTTTCTTTAATGTCAGAGCGATAACGGTTGCGGTCGTGCGAGTCACCCTGGCTTCCCGGAGTCAGTGCAGGTGTCCCCTGCTCTGCTCGCGCGTATTACCAACCAGTATAAACTGGGATGTACCACTTTATCGTTCACGCGTCCAGAGTTTTCACACATGATAAGTTCACTAACACAGCATCATTTGAACCCGTGATATCTCTATATATAGGCTGCTATAGAGATACCGTGTACGATTTCGTAGCATTTTGTGTCCTGGCCTAGCCTCAAATGCTGGATTTCTATTCCCTCTATACACCACAAATCGTTGACCCCAGCCTATCAGAGACTCTATCCCATTACAGTCACATGTTTTTGTTTCAATAGCTCTTTTCAAACATCTTCAGACTGCAGCATTTGATTAAAACCGTCGCTGTGTTGCCTCCACAAGAAATAGAAAGAAAGAGAATATTCTTTTAACTATTAACAGAAAACCTGCTCTTGGTCATGTTTTAAGTTAATTTCTAGTACCGCCATCAGTCATTATATTCCCTACAAAGATACAATAGTCTGCTGTAATTGCGTTTCTGTTATTTAAATCATTCTTTTGAAAAATAAAACCAGTTGAATGTTAAATTAAACTTGAATCATTTAGAAAACTTCATGTTGCCCAGGTGCTCTCGGAGCTAAAGGAAAACAAGAAGCCGATCTTTATGTGGTGTCTGTATTGCGTCCTGTTATTTTCCTGTATTTGTCTCGACTAGTGTTGAGGGTGGTTTCCTTCACCCATTGGCCTGGCACGTCGTCATACAAGTGAAATACCCTTGAGTACGACATTAAACCCCAATAAAACAAGCAAACAAATCGTTGACTAATTATAATAAAGCCTTCTGATCCCCGAAAGAAATTATCGACATAAGTAGGAGTTGTAAGGATAAATAAAAAACAGACATCATACGCACAGGATTCAAAATAGTTTGACATGATTTGCATGGTGCTTGTCATTTTACTCTTCTTTAATTTAGCTTTTATTTCTATTTCGATACAAGCTGCCAAAATATTGCTAAAATTCAATGGGGTTGTCACCATGGACTTCAAGGTATATACAAGAAGCAGGAAACAAGAATTAAAACAATATTTAAAATATGGATTGGCAGTGTCTGATAATGGGGTTCAATGTACTAGTTACTCATATAGAGATATGATAGAAAATCTCAACATTGCAGTTTATCAATCTGCTGGTCAAAGTCCCTGGCAAAATGGTTTGTATAAAAGAAATGATGACCTGTTGGATGATAGTATTTAGACAATTAAAGTCGATACCCCACCTTTTGGACTTAACATAGCGTGAGTGTGGGCTATAAATGCAAATGTCTTTTAATAGGCTATACTCCCGCCTTATGTTTACTTTTGTTTCTTATATTTACATGCCAACAGTATAAGCATTATAATTCTGTCTTTTTTCTTTGTATATAATTATACTGGGTTAATAAATACAGTACAATAAATACAATGTATTTGAAAGGTACTTGGAAGGAGTCCATATCAACTGCTATTTGAAGCTTATCTGCATTTACCTTTAATATCTGTAGACAAACCTCCTGCATTAGAAGGTAAAACCATCAGCCGAACTTTTAATTAAAAGTTTAAGGATGTTTATATCACTTTAAAGAGTATTCATTCAAGCTGAGGCTTCCGAAATAATAAGACTAGGTCTCCGTCACCAGGCTAGGCCATCATGATTATGATTTGAAACTGGAGACAATGTATACTTTTTGAGAGACAATTAGTGGAGAGAAGTGGGTGTTGTGACTTGGAAAGGACGGTAAGGTTATTTTGAAAGAAAAACTTGAAAGCGAAATTCCCACGTCAACACTTAACAAGACCATTATTGATCTTAATGAAGTACAGTAAATAAAGCTAATGTGTTTAACGAAGATGTTCCCCGTGACATTTGTCCTTAGATGTGATCAGGAAATTCAGAGCTTGAAAGTCCCCCCAAATTTGGCCACAGTGGATAAAGAACAAGAATGCTCTCGAGTGAACTCTAAATTCTGTCAGTTACCAACGGGGAGCTCCGTTTGGTTTGAGTCTGATGTAATTAGTAGGGATTGAAAGGCAACTGGAACACACTCACAATAGCTTGATACATTAGAGGAAGATAGAATGTCTATTGGACCTGAAGACTTGAGAGAGAAGTTGAACACTGGGAGACTGATGACCCAAGTGACATAACAGTTAGACAGTAAATAGAAAAACAGCAATGGAAAAATCGGATTACGAAAGCGAAACTCAAGACAAACTTTGTTAATTGGAGATCTTGGGGCAGACTGTGGTCAGGCGTCAGAGGCAATAGACAAACAATCTGATGGTGGGTCTATATCGTGAACAGGTTTATTTACACGAGGATTTGATGAAGGCCATACAATTCAATCAAATTCTGTCAGGGAGGCTATTGATAAGGAGCTTTATCTTAAACAAGGCCAATAGATGGACACACACACCAACACAGTTCACACTCTTGATCCATTCGTTTTATTCCTAAACAAATTTGTCATGCGTTACCTTTGAGAGTTTCCACGAAACTACAAAAAAGCAATGGATCTGACTATAGCCTGATAGTCGAGCTTTGTGGGCTTTTAATGGAATAAGGGATTACTATTGCGAAAAGAAGCTGACGAGACGGACTCTTACATTGCCACTATCCACAGCTTTCCTGGCAGTGTGACTTGGCATTGGTTAATGAGTCTCAGTGTATAAACGATGTCTGAGATGTTCCAACATTATGGATCCGAACATTAAACGGGCCGTTGTTTTAAACAAAGTGTGTTATAAATCTTGGTATATAATGGCCAGCGTTATCTTGGAACATAATGGTGAGATCCTCCTGCCAATGGCGGTAAGACCTAATTGTGAATGATTGTGTGGCGGCACTAGACCGCTATCGACCTTTCTTACATAGATCACTGCCTTACCAGAGAGACTCTGTCACTGGGTTTTAATCTCGGTTACTGTAGTCCGCACAGACTTCCTTGTTTCAGGAATA
>JAVFBW010121864.1:0-14785 GCA_034783835.1 Mopalia ciliata
ATTTGTTTTGTTTTGTTTTGCAGTTTTGGTGGTGTTGGTAAATGAGTGTCACTTGGGAGATCAAGCCTTCGTAGCAGGAGGAAAGCAGAGACATGAAGCAACTATGTGGAAAATTCAGGGAGATCTGCCGCTCCTGCATTAACATAGGCATTTCTTTCTAGAAGCTGCTAAGGACCTGCCAGGGCTAAGAAACTCCTTTTGAAAGAACTTGAACTATTCATTCTTTACCTTGGAGTCTTTCATCTCCAGCATTTTCATGATTATTGGCTCTCTCATTATTTGCCATTCCATAAAAGAATTTCAAAAATTGCAAACAAGAATTCTGATAAATATTTCCGAAATTTTCGCATATACAATTAAGCTTATTTTAATAACTTTTTCATTTGCACATTGATAATGATATCGTAACTATTTCAAATAAAAAGAAAGGTGATGGTTTAATAACTCTGTTGATACACACTAACAGTGAAATTCAAATCTATTTCCATCCATACATATTAACACTGAGTTTACTACATATTTTAGTACATTATAATACTGTTATAAATTGTTTGTTTGATTGTGGTTTAACGTCGTACTCCAGGGGTATTTCACTTATATGACGATGTGCAAGCCCAATGGGTGAAGGAAACCACCCTCGACACCACTGGCAACAAACAAAGACAGGATGGGACAAATACAGGATGCAATACAGACACCACAAACAGATCGGCTTCCTGCTCCCCTTTAGCGCTGAGAGCACCAGGGCAACATGAAGCTCCCTTCAACCGCATGCCTGTTATAAATATATCAGTACCTTAAACATTTGTATTAGTAACAATAATATTATATAAGAATACCGGTTTTAGATAAAACCTCTGTAAGTAAAAACCATGGATTTAATAAATAATTCAGTGTCTTATAATAAATGTTTTAGTAACTAGTCTATGGCGTAATTTCATTTCAGAAAAACTCTTATTCTTGTTACTCATTCAGTACATAATAAAACTTGTTTTAAAGAAAAGTTGGTTAAAAAATAACAAAATAAATATTTCAATACATAGCAACAGGGATTTTAATAATTATTTTGGTACGCCATAACATTCGTAGCTATTTCATTTCATAACAGTGATTTTCAATGAATCTTTAAGTACAAAATAACAGGGATTACCATCTCATATTTCAGTACAAAATAACAGGGGTTGCAATCTCATACTTCAGTACAAAATAACAGGGATTGCAATCTCATATTTCAGCACAAAATAACAGGGATTGCAATCTCATATAAGAGGCGCGAAAAGAGGTTGCTTTCTGTTGCCCTGGTGTTCTCAGAGCTAAAGGGTAACGATAAGCAAATTTGTTTGTAATGTTCTGTATTTTTGTCCGTCGTCATATAAGTGAAATACCCTTGAGTACGACGTTAAACACCAATCAAACAAACAAAACAAATCATGGTGCTCTCAGAGCTAAAGGTCAACAGAATGCGGATCCGGTTAGTCTGTCTACGTTTTTACTCCTGTGAATTCGCTTGTCTTTGTTTCAAGAGGAGTCGAGGGTAATTGGGCTGGTACACCATCATTGGAGTGAAATAACCTTAAGTACAACATACAACCCTCAAATCAAACGAAGAGACAAAATCTGATGAGCATGAACTGATGAATGAATCTAAATGTAATGTGAATAGGTATTGTGCATTTGCTTCCCACCTCATACTATAAAGTAATATCTGGTTGTATATATCTGTATGTTGCAATGACTAGTGCAAATGAACAGTCCCGAAAAAATGAAATGTATTATTTTTTAACGCGTTATTTCTAGTCAGATGATTCGAAAGCCTTCTTTGAAAACTGTCAGTTTTGCCAGAAGGTTATGTTATAAATCGTGTACAGAGTATTTTATATTTTGGTTTAATAGTTACTTGTTTTCAGGAAAATAACGCTTGTTTACTTATTAAACAGAAGACAAACTTTTTCATGTTTTGTCAAATGCCATTTTTTTTAAAACATTAACTAATTTATTATGTCAATGATTTGATAGCTTATTATAGAAAATGTTATTCCAACTCAGTGTCAAAAACTTCATGACAGTTGAAAGATGCATTAAATTGTACATCTCATTGTAAATCTCATCTCATATCATCATCAAATAATGTCAAAAGTTTCCACAAAATATTGCAAAAAATTGTAGATAGGTAAAAAATGTACAAACACATGAATCAAGATAGTACACGAGTTAATTCAGTGATGATTTTTTGTGGAGAACAAACACTTGTAGTATAAAGGTATCCTTGAGTTTGTTATTCAGTACTTATTGATATTTATTAAGAAATGATAAACTCGATCTGTTTGTATATTGTGTTTTGATTGGTTAGGATGATGCCTGGTTTTCCCTCATATTTGAGTAAGATGGGGTAAGAAGTAGACAGTATGTTGTCCTATAAGTGAAGTATCCTTTGGTACAACAAACATTATAACCCCAAACAAACTCTATTGTAGAGTGGTCTAGAGTAGCCTTCTATAGGGAGTGTATGCGTCTGATCCACATGTCCCCCTCACATCTGGAGTTGCGGGTTCGATCCCCACGAACCCTATGTGGATTGGTTTGCCAGCAACCAGCAGAAGTCCTGGGTTTTCTGAGTTAATTTACTTCCCAGTTTTCCCCCACAATAATGCTGGCCAATGATCTGTAATTGGGTTTTAATCCTGTTGATCTAACATTGGATGAATAAAGAATAAAACAATCATGGTTTAGCAGGAGTCTTAGGAAAGTCAAAACGGTACTTATTAAAATGTTTTATATTCGTACTATTTAGAAATTTGTCATTTTGAGTTTATGTATAACATGAGATGGTTCATGGATTTTAATTAATCTACATAGAAGTATGCCATTGACTTGTATCATCAATGTTTCCTTAGATGTATTCATAATTAAAATGCACTGTCCAATAGACTGGGTTAGAATCAGGCTGGATTCTTCTATAGTCATGTAATTTGTAATAAGACGGTTGTTTTGGGTTTTATTGACATTCTAAAGTCAGGAACATATGATGTTTGCTTCAACACCAATGCTTCAACAATATTGCTTTCTGAAATTTGCCCAGACAAAAAATGTGTCCAGTGTTGATATTCTACAATATTTTCTCAGATGCATAGTGAAACAATGAATTATTTATGAGACACATTGTGGTGGATGAAGCACTTTATTGTCATGCCGCAATTTTTGTTGTAGCGATTTTAATCTGATTAATTTCCCCACCTGGGCAAGTGTCCTACGAGAAACTGGTTACACCATTTCTCTGTAAGCAGTTGTTGCCCAGAGCAATGTTGTTGGAAAAAAAAAATTGAGTAATTAAAGAAGGATACCTTATTTCTATCACAGAAAGTACCAATATTGAGTATCATTGTATTGAAGCAACATTTTTTTAGTTTTTTTTTTAATCAGGCTTTTTTTGTACTGATTTTAATTGTTGTCTTTTTGTTGTATATCTGTGCTGTAAACCTGATTTTAAAAAATGTATGTTATCTGAAATGCCAACAAATGCCAAATCTAATATTAAGACTTGTTTTACCAACATTCAAATAACAAGCTTTTTTTAATGGAATCATTTTTTCAACTTCTTGATTTATTATGAGATATGCGCTAAAGTTTGCACAATAATAAATCATAAAGTTGAAAAATCTGCACAGCTTGTGCTGGTAGGATATTTAAAGTTTTATGCCATTGTTTTTTGTTTTTTTTCATCAACCGTGTCTCAAGCAAATTTTAAGGTACTATCTTTTAAGGTCTTTATTTTATAAAACAACTATATATACATAAGTTATTTGTTTAAATCCAGGTAGCAAGTATAAAATGTGATATGTAAATAATAAATAGCATGTATAAAATAATTCCAGTGTACATTTATTTATGTGCAATAATGACTTTGTCACTACTTACTAGTTACTACAGATACATGCTGTTCCCTCATGCATTTTGCACTGTGGATCTAGAGGCAAGCTTTCTCAAAAATACTACTTAAATTATTGTACATACTGTAGTTAAAATATTGGCAAGGAATGAAGAGTGACAAGGTGTACTATTTTAGAAAATATCTTATCGAGTTTTCTTTTTGTGTGTAAATATTGAACAAATGACATGGCAATCTACTTAAAGTTTATTTACTCATAGGTATTTGTGTCACTTCAAAAGGCTTTCAAATATATCTTTATGAACATCAAACAATTAATACCTAAATCTAATCCTTTTTGGCAGTTCTCTTCAATATCTATTTGTGGCAGCACAATCCTGTGTTAGTGACGGTAAGAAGAACTATTTTAAATAGCCTTATCCCTCCCTAAAATTTGAGTACTAAATTAAAAAAAACATGTATTTCATTTTTTTTTTTTTTTTTTCAAATTGTTTTTATCTTATCAGTACTAATATGATTTTGTTTTAATAATGACAAAGGCATCCTTTTCAATTATTTAACAATTTCATCCAAAACAGTTATGAAATATCCCACCCTGCCTCTTTGCATGACCCTGTTTGTTTAGTCAATAAATCAAACTGTTATAATTGCACACAATATTTAGTTTTCTGTATATTCCTGTGAAATGCTGTAGTCTTGGGTTTAATCCCTAGTCTAGTCATGCTCAATACCATATAAAAGCAGTTATTCCTTTCTCATGTTGTGCTTAGTGAGAAGAGCAATAAAGTAAACATAACTCTTTATAGTAAAGTCGTTTTTATATTCGATATTTCACCATAATGATGCTGACAGTGTCAAGAATATATGAGCCACTAAAACAAAAGCAGGATTTAACCGACAGTATATTCTCACCTCTTAAAGGAATTATATCGGCATATAGCACAATAGTTCTTATGTAACCCAGTCTAATATGGTGGCTGGCACATTCCTGTAAAAGTATCCTGCTGTCTTTACTTACCACTGGAGGAAAATTAACTTTCCGACTTTATGGAGACGCTTCACATCTTTGCTGTGCTAGTGTATCCATAAATCACTTCAGTTTTCTTGTGTTCATATGAACTTTGAAATACACCACGATGTGAACTCTAGAATACACCACCATCCTATAAGTGAAATACACTTAAGTATGCGTTAAACCCCAATCAATCAATCACTCGAATATATAAATGACTAAATATTCAGTTGCATTTATTTCATTTTAATTCTGAGATGTTTAAAAAGTTCAAAGATTTAACCATGCAAATCCTGTGTAAATTTGAGTTTAAGCTTTACAAGAACGACATGCTGTTAACGTTTTTGCAAGTAGAAAATCTGACAGCAGATTTGTGTGTGTCATATATTACAATAGGTTGTACATGTTTTATTATAGGAGAAACTCCACCGCCCTAGTGCGTGTCAACCAACTATTCAATCAAAATACACGTATTATATTCTAATATCTCAATGTTCACCCATGTTATTAACTAGACTGTGATGTCACCATGTTTTTGTTCTAATAAAATATTGGAGTTATAATAGATTTACTTGAGTTTATTACTAATTTCATTTAATAAAGTTTAATATCCTTTTTACTAACAGGACATAAACTAAAGACAGCTTTAATCAAGGTAATACTTTCTATATATCCTCTGATAAAAGCATCCCTCTTTCTCGAGGATTGACAGAACAGGGTTAACTTTTAAACATCCAATCAACATCTTCTATTAGTTTCTATAGTCTATTCTCCAAAATTATAGACTTTGCTTGGTTACCAAGAAAGTTGTTTTTCAAAATTATACAGCTTGTGTCTTGGATACAGCACAAATAACTATAGTCTCGAACTGCCCAAATCACATGAACTAATTTACCATTTTCTGCCAATCCTTGAGACAACAACCCAGAAAGCCAAACAAAGTTGTGACAATGTTTTATTGTGGTCATCTAATGTCCTTGCAAAAGTATTTTGTGGACTACAAGTTATGTCGCCACAACCTTAGAATACAACCACACTGCAATGAAACAGAAACGTAATAGCTACATTGTAATATCATTAAAACATTGTTATTACCTTGTACAGAATGTTACCTATTCACAAGGTAGTCTATTTGTGTTGTCACAATGTTAAACTGCAGCGTTTCCTGTCAGCTTTTACAATGTTATCATAACGTTCTATCAACTGGTACAAACTAACAACCAAATTTCATTGTAGATTTACATTGCAGTAACGCTGATATTTGGTTACTCTGTAATGTAGCATCTACGTAGTGTGTTTGCAGGGAAGCAACTTAAGTCAGGGGATAAAAACTAAATAAATTTGTATAAATAGTTGCTGATCACCACTGAGTAAATAACTAAAAAGATGTGTAATATTTTCCTTTTCTTTCTGGTGTTAAAATGTGATTGTGAAATACCCTCGAGTATGACGTTAAACACCAATCAAATAAACAATCTTTGTTGTCAGTGGGGTTTCCTTCACCCAATGGTCTGGCACGTAGTCATATTAGTGAAATACCCTTGAGTTTGACATTAAACCCCAATCAAACAATGATTCAACTGGAATGGTGAAAATTGTTCACCGAAAACTGGTACATTCATGAAACAAAATTCTAGACAATTACCATGCTTACAGAAATATCCAGCTGAATGCACTTAATGAACACTGGTGAGGAAATAAAATACAACTCTTTAATTGTTTGTAATATAGTGTCTTTATTGCTTATTGTTTTAGACACTGGGTCGGTCATTAGGACTAACAACTCAGACACAACATCACAAGAAAGATCCCAGTCCATAAGGTTTAAAATAATGACACGATATTCTTCCAGAAGTAAAACAATACGGTGAAATCATAAAAGGATATTTTTCTGTTTTGAAAAACAATAAGATCGCTGAAAAACTTTTAAATTGAATTTAAAGTTCTGTGAATTTGATTTAAAATTTCTGTTTGCAGACAAAACACAGCTTGTACAACATAATATCATTTTAAAATCTCTCTATAACATCTATATACACACGTCATTTCATATCACGTAACAATAAAAAAAATAGGACTAAATTAATGCTTCCAGGTAGACATAAAACAGATTTGAGCAATCTCAAATTAGGTCAAAACAAAGGTTTTCGGTCAAATTATCTAAAATGGTATAGAAATAAAGCATAATATACAACAATGCAGGGTTTAAATGGCAAACATGTTTATTTGGACATATGAGGTAATTTTTATTTAAAGACCAGAAATTTGTTTCAAGGTTCCCTAAAACTGAATTAGGTCTTAAAAACCTGTCTTGAAACAAAAATCTTGGGCCATCAATTAAAATTTCTAATTTCCAAAGAAAATGTATATTTCTGTTAATACAACTAACTGCCTGTTTATAACTGTCCATATTTAGAAGCTCCTATCTTTTTATTAGTACATGTATATAACAAAAGAGTTATACTTCTGTAATTCATTAAGAGAAAAGTTGGCCAGTATTTCTGGTCGAACAGTATACAAAGACACGCGCACACACTCACATACACACATCTATATACAGGTCTGTTGTGACACTACCAGTAGTCCATGTCTGGCTTCACTCACTTCAAATAGCCTTCATAATTGTACTCCTGTCCTGCTTCTGGTCAGTATGCAACTGGTATTACATGAGGGAGGCTGTGTCCTACATTGCACATCTAGACAACCTTACCTGCTACATAATACTGTCTTCAAGATTAATCGAGCTGTAGTGTGAATGCTACAGTAAGTGTACTGACGATCCAGAAACAATGGGCTGTATATAAGGGTGTGTCGCTCTCAGAACACAGCACATTTAGGAATGGTTCTAGATGTACAGCGGTTGTGGTGGTGTATGGTTCAATAATATGCTGATATATGTATAAGGATGATATATCTATGGTTTATATTTATATATATATTATACACGTAATACTTCCTGCTTAGGGAAGGTTCATTATAGTGTTCTAGAAGACACAATGTTCTTTTTTTGTAAAGTCACATCTTCTGGCACAGAAAAACCAAACATTTGTCTTTTATCAAATTATTTCTTGTATTGGTATCCACACATAGTTTTCATATACAGCACTGTAATCTCCTGTGTATAACGGCCATCCTTTAGTCACGAGGAGAGATGAGAATATACAGTGTTTCTATTATTTACAAATTCAGCCTTCTCGCAGACTAACTCCATCGATCAAGCTGTCACAAACATGAAGTACGACAGTGACATGGCTGGTATCAACCATACATATTACTTCCTGCAGTAGTCTGCACGCTTTCAAAAGTCCAGAAAGAGTTTTGTCTTTTGGGGACAACCATCATTTTCGTGATCACACAGAATTTTATAGGGTGGTGGCACCCTTGTCAAGATTAACTAGTCTCTATAGATAGGCAGCATGCTGATGAGTTGGGGTTCACTTTTAAACTCTATAGATAGCTCAGGTCCAAGGCATGGTGTAGTGCCGCCAAATCGGAATGATTGGAAACGCGCCAATACGGCCAGTTCATCTACAAGGAAACAAAAAATTATTATTATTTCTATGTGTATCGCTATACAATACATTTTGTTTCAAAACTTGGCAACATGTTCCGGACACAGTGATTTGGGTTTAATGCTGTACTTAATTTGTTTGTTTGTTTCACTCACATGAAGGTGTGCCATGCCACCACAATCATATCCTGGGCCGCAGCTTAGTGGTGGTATGTTCGCTTACTTATCCTACCTCGATTTACCGTAGCGAGTCCGCTTGTAGACCCATTAGAGTAAAATGATAGGCACCGTCAATCGTATGGGTGTTTTTTTAATGAGATTTCCTCATAATTAGGGAAGGAACAGTGTGAGGTGGATTACCCGTCCGCATATAAGTGAAGTACACTTGAGTACGACTTTAAACCCTTATCGAACAAACAAAAACATATCGTCTTCCTGTTCTTCTTTAAATCAGAAAGCTAGCTCAAATATAGCGAGTACATGACAGTAGTGATATATAGGTGTTTAATAATCTGATTTAAAAATGACAGGTGTTTCAGTGAGCTGCAACGAACCTGACTTTTCCAAGGACGGTAAAACAGACTCAGAAGTCAGCTCAACCAATATTTTCATGGGAGCTTATAATTAACCACTATGGCAAAATTAGCTACATTAATGAAGATTGCTACCTGTTTCGCAGCCGCTTCTTCATCTCTTCCATCCCCTACTACAACATAGGTACACTTCCTTCCAAATCGAGATACGATTCGCTCAAAACAACTCTCTTTACCTGTTGAAAAACAGAGAAATTTAGTGATTAGAGTAATTTATTTCACTGACCTACAAAATACCTAAATTATAATAAACATGGGATTGAATCCCAAAGGGTTTGCTTTATCCCAGATATTTGGAATAATCAATGAAACATTACTGTTTAATTTATACAACAGCTAGAATATTGTAACGTAACCTGAAGTTATCACATTGTATTACTTAGTAGGTAGACAGGAGGGCAGACTGTGGAAGTATTAGTTTTTGTTCAACAGCCCAAACAAGTGCATACAAACAGTATTTATGCTTGATTTAGACTTAATTTTGTTCTAAGCCTATTTCCCTCCTATGATGGCATGTCAGCGCAATGGAGGTGGCATCTCTGTCCATGAAGAAACAAGGATTGCCACACAAAAGATCGGCTTCTTGTTGTTCATTATCATCTGAACTACAGGACTCTTATTGGGTAAAAGAACTCCTTAATCAAAATTGGGCAATTTTTATTCTGAGTTTTGTTTAAAATGAGATCTTACCTATTTTTGTGGCACTGTAGACATTGTCTATAGAGAAGACTCCACCTAGACCATAAAGAAGAACCTTGGCTAGAGCTGGCACAAGCTGTGTTGTGGTGACTAGGACATTAACACAGTTAGACCTGCAACAAAATCAAGTTTGTCAAATTTTTTATATTTTTCAAACCATATTATTACATTTTACCTTATATTTCAACAAAGTGGTTCAATAATAATGTTATGGTATAATAATACCACATTGTTACCGGACCAATCAAAAATTAAGTAGCTGTCAGTCTGAGTTGACCTGGTT
Source organism: Mopalia ciliata (assembly GCA_034783835.1). Lineage (NCBI taxonomy): Eukaryota > Metazoa > Mollusca > Polyplacophora > Chitonida > Mopaliidae > Mopalia > Mopalia ciliata. The sequence continues at coordinate 9,985 of JAVFBW010121864.1, forward strand.
ACTATGGGAACGAAGCAAACAGCGAGATTCAGGCCGTTAAGGTTGGATGAGTCCAGTCGAGTCTGCTATTGTTAACCAATAAAGACTGTCACCAATTTTTTTTGTCTGAAAAGCATTTCCCATGCCAGAGATTGTCTGCTATGGTTAAATTCCTAGCAAGTCTAATACACAATTATTGTTCTTATATATGTCAATATGATTACAGCCTTTTGTTTGCGGCAGTATTTTTCATAAATTCTATCAATTTTGATCTTCCGACAGAAATGCACACTTCCGGGATTATGGAAATAATTATGTGGAAATTACAACTCCTAAGATAATTATTTCCTTTCTGATTTATTCAACAATTATTTCCAACTAATTAATTTCTGACAATTGTGCAAGAGACAATGTGGTTAAGGCTGTTATTATAATATGTGGCATTCAATTCCAATATGAAAAGGCCTATAACAGAACATTTCATGAGACACAAATTTTTTCTTGAAAGCATTAGTAAAATTAAATTATTTAACTTAATTTGCTGTATGTGAAATTGGGGGGGGAAAAATCTTTTCTCAAATGTACAATAAAGCACCAGAAAATGTAATTATTGGATACTGCTAAATTTTTTTTTTGTTCAACAAGATCCATTTGTCCATTTATATTTTTAAAGACACAAACCGAATCAGCTTTCATAGAAACAAAGGGACATTATAATTATTCTAAAAAATTTGGTTGACATTAAATGCTGTACTCCTGGGACATGCCAAGGTGTGGAAAACCAAAACAAACAGTTCCCAGTAGATTACTTGTGTATATTCCTTATGTTGAAACTCTGCTAAGACTGTTTCATTGAAACTTAGTGCCAGAAACAATAAATATATTCTTATTGATTCCATAATAAATGGAGGGTTAAAATGTAATCCTCGGGGGATTAAATTTGAATTCTTTGTTTAAGTTAACAACCCAACTGATAAATATCTTCTGTACGTGTAACTCACCTAGAATTTATGATGGAGAGAGATTTCAAAGCCAATGTCAACCAGTTGTCGGTTAGATTTTCTATTTCTTGTCGAAGCTGGACCCACTGTTCTCTTTTTTGGGGCCCCAGTAAACCTACAAAACATAAATTGTTCATTCACAAACAATCAACACCATAAGAAGCCTTAAAATGTTACAATTTTTTTTTTCTGATAACAGTTCTCAGTTATTAGCATATTAATTTCAAGTCTACTCTTAATCTAATTAAAATCAGACCAAAATAGCTTCCTGTGTTTTGAGGTCTGACACAAACACTTGCAGAATTTTGTTGAACTATATCATGATAATTGGGGGATCATTAAAATCCTGCTGACAAGTAAAAACTACGCTTACATGAGGCTGTTGTAAACACCAAACACACTCCACCTGCATAAGTGATGTAAACCCTAGTGACAATTTTTGAAAAATTTAGTTTGGTAATTTGGGCAAAATGAGCATTAGCTGATACTTAAAGAAACTGATTGCTTTGTGTTTGATGTCACCCATACTGTAGTGAGAAATTTTCAACAAATAATATATGTCTTTTATATCCTTAACCGTTCAGGTCCAATCAGCCGCACCCTTATGCCTTATATATCAAAACAATAAACAAATTGAAGCTGCCAAAAGCAATGGAAGATGAGTGAATTATAAATGTAGATGGAATTGCTCTATGAAGATGACCTGAGGTACCAATCACAAAGCAGTCCCTGTCATACTAGACTTACCTCCTACATTGGTCCTATAGCTATTATAAATCTCCTTGATACGTCGATACCTAAAGGCCAGTTTCCTCATCCAATCCACTCCTCCACGAACCCCTGTTGCTAGGCACAAGTTGGTGTTGTTAGCTGCGGCATGAAATCCATCCGTTGCAAAATTGTACGCGCTAAAACACAAGCCCAATAATGCTAGCTATGAAATCAATGCTTTGTCTACCAGTTTTATTCCAAATAAAAAATAACACAATATCATGGCACAGTTCACCTGACCTTCACAAGAATTACTATACAAATATCACAGGTTATTTAAAGAAATAAAAGTACAATTTATTTATGTAATGCTTTGTGGGAAACACAGAAAGAGACATATAAGACTGACAATAAGAATGGTTTGCACGTATATTTAACTTTTAATCTTTTCAAAACATAATATCTACCTAACTAAAAGTCAAATAAATCTAAACACAAAATTAATACATTGTTAACAAGAAAAATATTTCAATAAAAATCCCCCCCCCCCTTGCAAATCTTTATTTTCATAACTTTTTGTCAGGCTTGACCAGTATTTTATCTACCACCAGCTACCTTACACTGTTTGTTAATGACATCTTCATAATTACTCAAGCCTTTGTAGATTTTGTTTTTTCTTACCTCAAATCTTGTCCATTGTCATCTGATGATACATCATCTATATGGACTTGATCACATTCCTGGAAGAACAATCGAAATAAGACTTCTTTACAATATAACAAAAATCATAACATATCTTTTCTTCTGTAATTTATCAACATAAAAGTTGCCAACTTTATTAAAAATTAAGAGGAAGTTCATCAACAACAAAATCTATAATCTCACTTGTATATTGATAAATTTTCAAAAATTATTCTCAATGGTTAAGGGGTATTCAATAAAAAATGAAAAGTGCAATATATTTATTTCTAAAAATTAATCACACTAGCCCTGGTATGTTGATGATGAATGATGAATCCTCTATATAAACTCTCAGAATTTATAAATAGATCTTAATCTTAAGTTGGGATATTGACTAAAGTAAACATTGTACCAGAGTGTTACCGTTAACTATCACAATAATAGTCTGCCAAAGCCACCACATATACAATCTTTTTTTAATTAACAGGCTTTTTCACGGTCAGTGAAGTTGAAAATTTCCCAGCCTGGCCCCATATGGTAGTGTGAGTTCCTAAGATTGGAGATTTACACAGCCTTGTCAAAACAGACTGGTGTTTAAAGGGGTCACACTAATCAGCTTTGCCAGTCAATGATAATAGTAATTGAAATCATATGTAATCTATGTAAGCCACAAGTACAACCCAACCCGGTTTTCTCCCTGTATTGGAGATCAGACAAATATACTTTATTCCTCGGATTTCCTACATTTAAAAGTTTTGCAACAAAATAAAACAGGCAGTATGTGTCTTGTAAAATTTTTTAACAGACTGAGAAAAAAAAAGGTAACAATGCACAAATAGATGTCCTTGTTTGAGCAATAATAACCCAACTGAATGAAGCCAGAGTTTTTTGTGTGATCATTTTAAAAAGGTATTGCTCTCAATTACATAATAAATATCGCCATTTTAAAAGCTGAACAATACACAAAATAATCCTTTATTGTGTTCAATGTCTCATGGTAGGTTTCATAGTTTATTAATTAAGAATATTAGTACCTTTTTGAAGAATTCGTGAAACTACCAGCTGTAAAAAGTGTTATGGGAATATAAACTTTTGTGAGTTGTAAATTACAACAACAAAATGTTGTTCAACAACTATTCTATGCCTTAAATAAGGCATAAACAGGTTATATACTGTACAGGTAATAAACTTCTTTCATTACGCCATTGCCTGCCACTCTGTCAAGCCTCTTTATAAACTATTTATTTATTGGATTATCCACAAAAGAATTACAGGCAAATAGCTTAGTTTATTGATAAGAAGCCCTGGAATGGCACAGGTAAAAAGAATAAAGTAGCAGTTATCGATACTGGCCCCTTGTCATTTCCCTAGAGCTGATAGAAAAAAAGAAGAGAAAAAAAAAAGAAGATAAGGGTACTGTGACAAATGTAGCCTGAGAGGAAGACCAAGTATTAACAGTTACCCTTGAATAGACGGATTTCCTTGTTGCATTCTAAGCCACTATGGTACTTCAACCCAGTATTAACCATGTCTTGTCTGATACAACAGTAATATAACAAAAGCAGCGGTTTGCCCCAATGAACTGTGTTCAAACAGAGTATAGTGAAGAGCTGGGAGTCCATAAAGCCGACTGACAGGGTTTTACTGTAGCTAAGACCACTGCTGTTTGTTGAGGTGTTTGTTTATAGTGGCGGGAGCCTAGCCGTCGTCTGAGGCCCAGCAGTTAAGGCTGAGGCACCGCAGACTGACTGGCGCTAGAGGGTAAACACAACTCTACAGGCCCAAACCAGAAAACCTGCTTCCTACAATGCAAATCCAACAGAGAACCCCACAGTCAATTAGCAAAGCCTTAATGCTGGTCACATTTCTTCAAGACCATGACACAGAATTCAGTCGACTTCTCGGCCATTTCACAGCAAGAGTGCCACATAATTCAAGGATGGCCCCTTTACACAATTGATCCACTTTTTTTCTTCATTACAGCCCCTATTCTATTACTCACAATGCTTCACGAATCTACCAATGACAAACATTAAGATATTCAAATGGTAACTGAATCAAACCCTGCTTATTTAACAAACTAAAAATAGTTTTTTCCGCATAATATTGCTTCAGTTTTGTGAAAACATGATTAAAATAACACCATGAATGAAATTGTTAAGATTTATCTCTGCTTTTTCTCTGCACATTAGGTGTATAATACAGATCCTGAGATCCAATTTTTTTTTCTAAGAATTGTCTCGTTCTCCACACTTAAGGTTGCCGCTCAAAAATATTTTATACAGATCCGTAGACCAGTTTTTTCTAAGAATGGTCTCTATCTGTGTACTTACGGTTACCGCTCAAAAATATTTTATACAGATGCGAAGACCCATTTTTTTCTAAGAATAGTCTCGATCTCTGTAATTAAGGTTACCGCCCAAAAATGA
>JAVFBW010121875.1:0-14783 GCA_034783835.1 Mopalia ciliata
ACAGTAACCAGAGTTAATAACTCTATCCAGTCAACGCTATGAGACAGTAACCGGAGTTAATAACTCTATCCAGTCAACGCTATGAGACAGCAACCAGAGTTAATAACTCTATCCAGTCAATGGTATGAGACAGTAACCAGAGTTAATAACTCTATCCAGTCAACGCTATGAGACAGTAACCGGAGTTAATAACTCTATCCAGTCAATGCTATGAGACAGTAACCGGAGTTAATAACTCCATCCAGTCAACGCTATGAGACAGTAACCGGAGTTAATAACTCTATCCAGTCAACGCTATGAGACAGTAACCGGAGTTAATAACTCTATCCAGTCAACGCTATAAGACAGTAACCGGAGTTAATAACTCTATCCAGTCAACGCTATGAGACAGTAACAGGAGTTAATAACTCTATCCAGTCAATGCTATGAGACAGAATAAGCACTAATAAAATGAAATAAAATGATAACTCAGTTTTAATGAAGGATAAGAAATCGATTGTAATTTTTTTTTTAAATATTTAAAAAGAGAGAAAAAAAGGGATAACCAGCTCCCAATGCAATACCTGACCTAAAAATCACTTAACAAAAACTCTTTAACACTTCATCTTTAACACATCTTCTGTGGGTTTCGCTTTCTAGTTAGCTGGATATGTTCTACTTTTGGATTTCATTGGTGTTTGTTTGTTGCCGCTTTCCGTTAACGTGGTACTGTTTAGTTCTAGGAGATCCTGTGTATTATTCACCAGCAACCAATCCAGAAACGATTCATTGGATCTCTTCTGCTTTTGGAATGGGACAAAATAAGCTTTTCTACAGTTAGGTGTGGCCTTGAAATATTTCTTCTTTTCCCTGTGATGTAAAGTTTGGCTGATCTGTGAACAGAAACATTGCATCATAATAACTCCCAGTGAGCAATTATGCATTTTAATACTTTAGCCTGATGTTTTAAAAATCAAACATCACACCCTTCCTTAGTTCACTTAATGGTACAATATAGTAGAATAATCAAGAAATTCTGGTAATACTGAAATGAGTGATTACAGTATATTAAAAAACATTAGGGGTTTTCTTAATAATTTATTTTAAGCCGAATTCAATACACTAGTAATTGGAATTATTAGTTTTTAAGAACATAGACAATCGATTTAAAAGATCAGCTGACAGACAACTCAATAATGTTTGGATACTCACATTATTATACTCCCAGACTTGGTATTTGTTTAAACTGGAACAGTTCTGGAACCGAACCAGTCCTCGTTGGTTCAATGCCAGACACAGATTGTCGACGGTTAGCTGTAAGCGCCCATCACCCATCAGATGCATGTTACTGGTCTTATAGAGAGGAAAGAATAAAAAATAAAAGTTTTAAAAAATGTAGACCACGAATAAACAAGAAGCATTTTTAACATAAAAATAGGCCTACAACTGATTTAGATTAACAACAAAACAAAAACAAACGGTCAACGGGAATGTGCTCAAGTCTCGCTGGACCCCGCAGACAATTATGACCAAGAACTCAGGACAGAGTTGTATATATATTTTGGAAAGCTTGTTTACTCGGCATTTCACATTCTATAGTTCGTGAAGATCCAATAATAGTTTGAAACTTATCGAAAAATTGTCCAACAGAAAAAAGGACAGCTAATTTTGGGGGGCTGCATTTCTCAGAGTGTGATTAGGCCTAACATAAGACCAAAAAAAAAAATAGTTTATTTAATAGAGTTCTTGGATGTAAAACGCGTGCTTCATTTTTTTAATTAAGTTAACAAAGATTTCCCACGGCGGGGAGCATACTCTTCTGTGGTAATCGAACTAATCATACACATTCACAAATTCACCTTGTACATAATTCGCTCACTAAAAAACTTATTTCTAACGGCTTATAGATGTAACTACCAGTAATGAAAATTTCGAAAACAATTCTTTTCTTATCATAAACTTTAAAAGTTTAACTTGATATAAAAAAAATTAAGTCCCTTTTAGATCGAAGTTAGATAGCCAGGCTAACAATAAATCCTATCGTGAGGTTATTTTCGTCCGTTTCTTGGAGGTGATATCATTTAACAATATTCCCGAGTTGTTGTGAGTGCCGTAGGCCTACACGGACGTTGAGCAGAGGCCGATGTGTACGCTTGTAACGCAATCCATTAACATCTTTCTGCCTGTTAAAATTCTAAACTTAGAAAAGTAGACGATGAAGATGGTTGAAGGGAGAGGAGGATACAGAACTCACCATGTCCGTTATAGGATTGGAGCAGTTCTCTAATCCTATCAGTCTATCTGACTGTTCTACATTTGCTCTAGTCACAGAGGCGCAGAACTTACAACGAACGCTCTGGATCTACAACAGTAATGATATGATGGATTATGTTTTCTCTGTAACAAGACTCTCAAGGATAAATACTCTTCCACTTAAGCCGATAGTATTGGTTGCTATACGGTAAAGAGAATCGTGCCTATATGAGAGGAAATCAAACGCATTGTAGCAAAGAAGACAGATTGCGGTAAGGAAGACAAACCGAAGTAGAGAAAACGCATTATATCAAAAAAGACCCACTGTGACAAGGACGACACACTGGAGTAACGAAAACGCATTACAGCAAAGAAAACACGTTGTGGTGAGGACACTATGAAGTAAAGAAAACACATTACAGCAAAGAATACACATTGTGATAAGGAAGACACACTGGAGTAAAGAAAGCACGCTGAAGTAAATAATATGCATTGAATAAAAACAGACACATTGTGGTAAGGAATACAAACTGAAGCGAAGAAGACGCATTGTGTGAGGAAGACCCACTAAAGCAAAAAAGACATATTGTGAAGTAAAAACAGTACAGTATGTAACCATATTAAAATAAAGAAAAAAACATGTGAGTTCGAAATCACACTTGAGTTTAGAAAACATATTAAAGTTAAGAAACCCAAGTATTTGAGATTATAATAGATATTTGATTGTTAATATTTTTGTTTTTCTAAATATAATGCATTAACCTGAATCAAATTATTTGTAAATTTATTGGGTGATAATTTTAGGTCTAGGTTTGTTCAATAATGTCATTCCTTTGTGGCTTAGCATTTTGGGGACTGTAGTTACCTAACTAAATCAAATACTGCCTGAGAACCCAAATGTTTGTTAAATCAGGAAAATAATGTTAGTGATAGGTTTCTTAAAAGCGCCTTACCACACCCAGTCTCTGTCTGCGTTTGTATGGAGCATGATGGACAATCAACTCTGGTGAAATTTTATCCAAGTACCAACGGAATGGTTTGCACACCAGCTTATCTTTCATTTGTAAAGCTGAGTGTCTGTCTTTCTGATTATCCAAATTAGAATCGTATCCAGTGGTAAACAATTCCCCGAACTCATCGAACCACCGTTCTGTCAGCAACTGGTAATTCTGAAGATGTAACGGTATCAAGGTATAAGGTATCATGACTCAAATGTTTACTACAAAAGTTACGAAATCTTATCAGAGCTTAAATCTTAATCTAGGGAGAATCCATTATGACTGAGTATTGTTGGGGAAATAAGTTATTTGTATTAACATAGATGCATTGTAGTGTAAGTCTGTCGGAAAGCACCTGGGTTTTTTTCGTATATGGCTTCAGGTAGCATATTTAATGAAGGTTGACTCAATTTTGTTACATAGGAAAATATATCATATACTAATCTTTTCTCAAGAGTACAGACTCCTTAGCAAACACACACCAGGCAGTAAAGCGCCCGGACTGGGGTATACCGGAATTGGTAATATATGCTGTGAAGACTTTGGTAAAGGAACATCAAAAGCGGTCCTTTAACGCACCCATTATCAAGCCGTAAATACTTTCATTCGTTAATCTGTTATGTTTATCTTACCTTTCTATCCCCATGTGTTATAGGAAGTCTATCGTTGATAAAGCCAATCTTGGAGCAAGGAACACATATGATTTGACCCCCACATAACCACACCTGATACAAGTGTATGTGAGTGAGAATTTTAGTGAACTAACAAAGCTCAATAGAATTAGCAAAGACAGTATCAAAACAGAGTACAATTGCCTTCCAGATGACACAGAAACAAAGAAATTTCACAAGTATAGATACTGAGTTTACAGGCCCCAATGTGTGTAATTGCCATACATCGGGATTTTAAGTAAGGCTCAGTAGTAGACCTACTGGCTCAATATGAGTTTAATATCCAAATAGAATAAATTCTATACATTTTTATTCGGTAAACATGCCTAAAAACTGCAAATGTCATGACCTACTACCAAAATTTCAAGTCTACAGTCAGGAAGGAAGAGAGAAAAATGGCGTGTTAGCAACAAATACTTGACCCGTATTCCTGAATTTTTAACAAGGTTAATCAGCGATTTTAATTGGCGTTTCGAATATGAAATGTGTCAGAAAGTTCAGAATATAAAATTTTGTTGGACAGTGCGCTCTCACTCTATATCTTTAAATGCGGATATATTGTGTGTATTAGAGATACAGAACTCTGCATCCACATCAAGGATTGAGGTAGCGACTGATATAACTATATGTTTACCTTCACTGAGAAGTCAATCTGATGACCACGTGACTGCAAATCCAGGTTTGTCTTGAAGCCTTCTAAGTCCATCAAATGGGAACGGTCGATGGCGAAAGCCCGAAACTCTACCACTGGACTTCTACAATACACAACATATTAACTGCTTGTTAATAAGATGCCAACTTTGACGTGGCCGCATCTTAATCAATTCATTATTGTTTAAACTGTTAATGTTTATTTGTTCTGACGTGTACTTGAAATATACTGCCACGAATTGCGCGGAAATACAGAAAACTCTGCAACGGAAACCATTTTTTCTGTGAACTTATAATCTAAATAAAGCAATTACCAGAAAATTGTTACATACAAACAATAACGTGTTAACTACAAATGAATGGATACTGCGTGAAACAGCGTGGAGGTCAAAACTTACATAAATGGAAGATGAAGGTATTTTTGTTCAGAGGCGAGTCTTTCAAATTTCCGTTCTTCCAGGTACCAGTTAAAGCCTGTCCTGCATTTGAGGGAGTCGGCTTTATACCAGTAGGTGAAGTTATTACGGTCTACTGTGTCAACCATTGGGCTGCTTACAACTTTGGGGTTCAACACAACAGGTTCTGATCAGTGCAAACAAATCAAATATATATATTTCAACCGAATTCAACCAACATAAAATCATGTAATCAGATATTGTCTTTACCACGATTTTAACCAAATCGTTCACCTAGTACTGGTAACCTCAGCTATCAAGGCATGTATGTGTCGACTATTGGCCTATGAATGGACACTCTGTTTGAATGATTCTTTAAACTGATGATGTTCTATAACTTTTTTCTCTCTCATAGAAATAAAGAAAGTGTTAACAGCATGGTGAACTCACCTAGTAAGGGAGGTAACCAGTTGTGATTAACCTCCATTGGAAGATGGATGAAGACAAGAAGTGGTGATTTAGAGTTCTGGACCGCCAGATTTCGGGCACCTATCACTCCCAGTTCATGATCAGATCTCATTATCGTTATCTTGGGGAATCTTGATAATACCTCAGAATTGATAAAATCTTTAAGAAATAATATAAAGCATGGTTGGTTTAGTCCTGTTAATAAACATTTGATGTTGACACGTTTACACTGTCTGGAAGGCTTCCAGGACGACCATTTGTATTAGGTTTTCAATCTTGAGCCCCCACAACATTTACAGAAAGAAGAATAAGCACTGATTTCACTGAGTGGTTGTGTATTGCAGGGATTTTGTAGAGATTGGAAACAGAGATAGCATTCATACAATCTTAGAAAACTGTGGCTCAAATAGGACCCTTTACGGTTCTTCAGTTATGGAACCCTTTTTGTTTCTGCATGGAACCCTCACAGGAACTACTCCATGTATTTATCCTGTCTTCTTATATCAAAGAACCGGTTTTGTCCTTATGGTTTATTGAGAACTACACTGGCTCCATTAATAACCATCCTTTTTTCTAAAGAACCCGCGAATAACCATTATTCTAAGAGTGTAATAAACTAAAGTTGTCAACAAACCCGTTGCAACGATTGATCATCCATTCTTTTCTCAGTGAAACCGACTAACTATTTTATCAATTTATTCACCCACTATGTCAAAAACAAACTTAGTTAATCTGTGATATAACATGTAATTTTTTAAAGTGATTTTTTTACAAAATGGTCCTTTAGCGGTCAAGGCATCAATCCTTTTAAAGAACCCTGTATATTCTCTGGAATCATTTTTACACACGCAAATATATTGATGGCTCACAACTGGAGATAAATTTCAGCTCCGAAATCATCTTATTTCGTATCATTGTAGCTTTTCGACGGAAACAGTCACTATCGATACTTTTAGCCATACTGTCGTTCTCTTTCTCTTAATGCATCTTACTATAAGAAACTCGGTGTCAAAGGTCTATCGAGAGTTAGGTTTCGGATTCCATAAGCTATGTAGGCTTAAATTCATTCTGCCCGCGATCAGCCGGCATTTCATACCATGCATGACGCAATTACATATACTGAAAGTTTGAAATTGCATTTGGATCATATATACTTTATAGGCTATAGCTGATATCTCGAGGTGAAAAAAAGATGAAGGCGAGATTATGTTTGAATGATTTTTGTTGTAGAACTTACCAGTATTTGTTTGTGAGATTATAACGATTATAATTTCTTGGATGAGTTTTGGCGGTGTTCTGTTGTGTATACTATAGAGGGCTCGGAGTATAACGGACACGTGTTCCTCGTACAGTGTTAGAATCAATGACACTGGAGGGAACTCCGAGAGATACATCAGGCTACCACACCTACATTAAGACATCAAATAAAAAATATAATATATATATAAAAAAGAACTTCGTGTTTTGAAAACAAGAAAAGAAACAATTACTGGTAAATAATAGTTGTAAACAAATTTATATAAGTATTGTTTTTCCAAGTCATTTTCCAAGTTCTTTTATAAATTAAAATGATCATACAACCATCGTGCTAATTATTCAAACATAATCAAATGTTTCTTAGTTTTTCTCAATTTCACAAATTAATCCTGAGTTATTAATAATAAAACAAGGCGACAGATGTCAAAAGAGAAGAAAGACAGTCGTTGATCGCATGTTTACTGTATAAATGAAGTTACATAAAGCAATAAACACCCAGCACGTTTTGTGTGCATGATGGTGAGACCAGAAAACACGCCTGAATGATATGATGTGACCAGGTGAACAAATAATTGTAGAAATTTTGTAATATCGATAGGAGACGCAAGTTAAATAAATGTTCTCACCCTGAAGGTCTGGTGTCCAGGACATCTCTGGCATATGGGATTTTCTGACTAACACTGTGATTATAACTGTATGACTTGACCTCGTTGTCCTGCTTTCTGTTGACTCTGTGATCTGAGAATTATTACAACAGTACCGTAATTAATTACTTATAAAATACAGGCTATATGCATGCATTGCAAGTTCACTCATATTGGAAGCCAAGGTATCATCTGAACCGAATCATTGGAAACAAGGATATCATCTGAACCGAACTATTGGAAACAAGGATGTCATTTAAACCGAATCATTGGAAACAAGGATGTCATTTGAACCGAATCATTTGAAACAAAGTATTATCTGAACCGAATCATTGGAAAAAAGGATGTCATTTGAACCGAATCATTGGAAACAAGGATGTCATCTGAACCGAACCATTGGAAACAAGGATGTCATTTACCACGAACCATTGAAAACAGGGTGTCATTTGAACCGAACCATTGAAAACAAGGATATCATCTGAACTGAACCATTGAAAACAAGGATGTCATTTGAACTGAACCATTGGAAACAAGGATGTCATTTGAACCGAACTATTGGAAACAAGGATATCATTTAACACGAACCATTGAAAACAAGGGTGTCATTTGAACCGAACCATTGAAAACAAGGATTTCATCTGAACCGAACCATTGGAAACAAGGATGTCATTTGAACTGAACCATTGGAAACAAGGATGTCATCTGAACCAAACCATTGGAAACAAGGATGTCATCTGAACCGAACCATTGGAAACAAGGATGTCATTTAACACGAACCATTGAAAACAAGGGTGTCATTTGAACCGAACCATTGAAAACAAGGATTTCATCTGAACTGATCCATTGGAAACAAGGATGTCATTTGAAATGAACCATTGGAAACAAGGATGTCATCTGAACCAAACCATTAGAAACAAGGATGTCATCTGAACCAAACCATTGAAAACAAGGATGTCATTTGAACCGAACCATTGGAAACAAGGGTGTCATTTGAAATGAACCATTGGAAACAAGGATGTCATTTGAACCGAACCATTGGAAACAAGGATGTCATTTGAACCGAACCATTGGAAACAAGGATGTCATTTGAACCGAACCATTGAAAACAGTGTTTGTTTATTTCTGGTTGGCGTTTAACGTCGTACTCAAGTGTATTTAACCTGGGATACAGTATACTGTATCCCAGATTTAACTTATATGACAGATTGTCCACTTCACCCTGTTCCTTACCTAATTTCAGCAGAAAACCGGAAGAAAACCTCATAAAAATCACGTCATAATTTGTTTTTGTCGTACCCAAGGCAGCTGCCATTTAAGTTTATATTAACATGTTTGATTGAATCTTTTAAATTTAACCATAATCTGGCCATTTTTTTTACAGTGTCTATATTATTTTTGGATGGTTATAGATAGATAGTGTCCCATATCGGCCTGCTTATTTGATTGGTGATTCAGACATGGAAGTAGGGCAAGTAATGAGACACGCTAACCACTAAGCCACAACCGCGGGATGTACCATATTGGTCTACTGAACGGTTACTTGATTTGTTTGTTTGTTTGATTGTGGTTTAACGTCTACTCAATTGTATTTCACTTATATGACGAAGTGCCAGTCCAATGTGTGAGGAAACCACCCTCGACACCACTGGCAACAAACAAAGACAGGGCGGGACAAATACAGGAGGACAACAACAGGACGCAATACAAACAGATCAGCTTCATGATCCCCTTTAGCTCTGAGAGAACCAGGGAAACATGAAGCTCCCTCCAACCGCCTGCGAACGGTTGCTTAAAGATTGTGTGCTATTTATTCCACAAACTGACTCAAACCTGATGTGTCGATGGTAAAATATCGATTCAATTCTCTAATATATAACTCATGACAGTTTTGCTAAAACATTAACATCCACTTAAGTTTAATGCTTGCCGCCAATAAAGACAGTCGCAGCTTATATATTTTATTATTTTTTTTTATGTTAAGAAAGAAAACAAAAATATTAAGCTGAACTGCTGAACTGACAAACTTGTGTTATTTAACGGTTTCGACATTTTCGCGAACCAAGGTTAAGACGGGTGTTTGTTATCTTCCTAGCTGTCTATATAGGCCCTATATAGATAAAATGTGTTCGGGTGTTGTGGGTTCGATAAATTTTTACTATACTTTATACACTAGTTCTACTGATACTATATACAATATTATAGTATGGAGTTCACATGGATAACAACTTCTTAGTTTATTGAATCATAGACTAAGAAGATGGTTTGTACTTTCCATCTTAGGGCCTATATAGTGTTCAATAAACTAAGAACTTGGTATCCATACCAATGCTTTCTATTTTATATGCACTTCCGACTTCTATGTGCCTCTAAGATCTGACTTCTATGTGCCTCTTGAAGAATCTACTATTATATTATTTATATAGGGACAGACCTATAAACGATATGCCTTTAATCACAAGGCATGTAAAGTCCGCTGTACGATAAAACATCCAAATTTACTTAAAACAATACTAAAACAAGACAATGAAACATAGACACACACCTGAAACACCATCTACACACACCTGAAACACCATCTACACACACCTGAAACACCATCTACACACACCTGAAACACCATCTATACACACACCTGAAACACCATCTACACACACCTGAAACACCATCTACACACACCTGCACGTTGCATATTTGCCTTAAGGAATTCCACTTATTATTCTTAAAGCAGTTATTAGATTGGCGGTTAGATCTAACAAATACACAATAGGCGGCACTTTGTCCCAAATCAATTTGAGTTTATCCCGGAGAATTCTCACCTTTCAGACGCGCAATCTGGACCCTATCCCAATTCACACGTACATATCTGAGGGCAGTCTCCTGTAAAAAAAATACACAGAGCGCAACTAACTATTTCTCTTATTTGTTCATACTTATTTATTCAAAATATATATAATGCAGCCTTATTTTGCGTGAATGGAAAATCAGATAGCGATCCAAGCTCCAATTTATAATAAATAGTGCTTTGTCCGATTGAGACTGTAAAGAGGTTTGTTTTAGGTATTACTGATTATTTCAACTTGTTATTGGCGGCAAGGTAAAAGTATACTTGACTTATTAATGGCAAACAGAATATGGGCGTCTGGAAAAAAATTCACAAAATAAAACAGGACAAAAAATATATAGTATACGTTACCTGCTAACTAATGTGCTTCCGAAGTGTAAATGCGGTATCTTAAAACCACTCACACTTGCTCACGAATGTAGATTCAGTAAAATCGATGAATCACCTCATGGTCTGAGAAAACTTCTAGAGACAAGTTTCTAAATCTATCTTAATCTCGAGTTATGTTACGGGTACGCCAGACATCTCAATAGTGTTTTCATTTCCCTATCGATTTCCTTCAGACGATTTAATCAATACACCTAGACTTCAGTCATTGACGACTCATAAGTTGTTAACGTTTTATATGTACATGTAATAAGATACTGTCGCCTTGGTTAAACTATTTTATATGTTACGTTTAATTAGTTTCCATACAACTCTGTCAAGTATTTTCAATTATAAAAACAAAGATAGAATTTACCGCAGTTATGACAGTGGTTGTGGTTGACATTGAATCTTCTGGTTCAGGGGCTAAGATGCCATCATCCAAGTAACAGGGATTTATCAGCATCAGTCTGACGGTGATCACAATGAGTATTATATAAAGGAACATAAGCACATATCGCCAAAGCCTCCTTTTCAACAGACTTGTCATCATCCACCTGCGGCTCGATCTCCCCTGACTGAAACGAAAACACACCCATGAATGGCGACACGAGTAACCAAAACAAACACACATTCACTGTTAAGTTAAACCTGGTCGATTTAAACTCATAAATGAACAGAAAAGATAAGCGAGGTTTCCTGGTGTACTAAAGAGGGTTGATAAAAAGATTATATGAACTGCATTATAATATTGGGTATTCTGCATGGTCCAATCGGATTTCCATGAACTGTTATTGTGTTAACGGCAGTGCGACAACACAGAAACAATAGTTAAGCGAGAAAAGAAACGGACCCTAAATGTTGTCATGCTCAACTAAGCTAACATGAAATGTGTGCTTAAATACATTCTAAATGTCAAATGTTCGTATAACTTTACAGGCAGCAGGATAAGAAATATAACTTCTTAACACGGCTGCCGGTATGACAAAGTTTTACGTTAATTAATGTCAAAGCGGACCTTGCACGCTACTATAGGTTCGAAAGTTTTCTTATAATATACATGTACATGTATATATGACCACGCGTTTGTGGGGAAGTCCCGTGAATACATGAACAAAGTGCCTGTTAATTAAATTTTCCTATGTTTACGTTTGGTTAATTAAAACAGGAGATGTATATACAGGGATCTGTATACGTGTATTGATAATTCGGGAGTTTAAGGGGCATACATTAAAGTAATACACCCCAAGGCTTTTAAACAACAGACAATTTATTTTTACCGTATTTCCATGAGAAGCCCACTAATACACGGCCCCCAAAGTGATTAACGGTTCTTACCTATAACACATCCCTTACTCACATCTCGTCACAGCTCCCCCAGACAGCCGCGCGCCGTTAACAGGTCACCGTATCACGGACATATATATACTTTAGCCTAACGATCCTATTTGTTTTAGAATCACTGGTTGAGTTAATATAGGCTACACTGCGATTCGGGGTGTGATAACTTAATGCCTCCTGGCTAATTCATTTTCTGCAAAGCTATTAACTATATATTATAAGATTTAGCCTTACAAAAAGTAACTTTCAGGCTATATCTATTGAGTGTATGGTTTTTAAGGTATGTATTCGCACCTACTTTCTGGTTAGAATACATTTGAGAGTATTTCAGTGTCGTCCCATATGCATGCGCTATCTCCATGTGATATATATTGTCAGCGCGACAAACCACAACACATCAATTTATTTTACTTTCACTTTGTGAACTTCGCTATATATATAGTGAACGATCGTTAATCATTCATATTTTGCGCGAGCAAACTTATCAAAAATTGTTATTCGATTTTTTTTTCTATTTTCTCAGGGGTCGCCATTTGGGTCGGGATTCCGAAGGTGGGGCGGGTAGAGAAGCAGTGAGAACTATTTGGAGCATTGAAATTAAGTCAGTACCATAATACTTTTGTGCAAATCTACCACAGATTTTCCAAAAAAGGCAGAAAATCATGTGCTGATAAACATTCCGTTTCCCGTCACGATGATCAGATTTACATTAAACCATTGGAAGTAGCCTTAAATATTGTAGCCAGAAACAAAGAGCGTATAGGGGCCACGTAAGTTCTGGAAGTGCAAGCAGGGAAGTTTTTTAAAATTGTTTCGATGCATTGCAGTTTGTTCTTGTTGGCCATCCAGCGAATGCTTTATTCAATCAAACTTTGTCTCGTGTCGCTGTTTGCACTGGATAAATCCAATTAAACAGCTAAACCATGCAAGTGTTCAGCCGTGGTTTTAGGTAATACTTTGTCGGTAAAACTCGTGTGCCAATTTACTTAAATCTCATAAATCTGACAACGTGTTGACAGGGCCTGTGAATAACGGAATGAACAAATGCGAATATTGCTCAAACTAAGAAGGCGTTTTCAGTATCTGCAGAGCAGTTTGAAAACGTGACAATGACATGCAGATACTGATAGTCATCCCCCTGCCATACTTAACATGGTACGACAGTGACAATATATAAGGTGAAGGACGGACGGACACCAAGTATAACATTTCTAAGTCCCCACCCCACCCCCTCCCTCACAGTGACGATGGACAAAAAAAACTGTTCAACTGGCAAAAACATATAGACATACAGTAAGCGATTTTCATTCGAAAAGAAGAAATTTCCTGATTTCTGAGATGTGCTGTTTTTAAACTGCATACGATCCCTATACCGACAAATGTCAACAGTTAGCCTATTAATTATCTTATACAGCGACTATATCTTCCAGTAACCTGACTGTCAATGTGGTATGACATGTATGTAATATATATTAAAATGCTATGAACGTTAAAATACATTGGTAAATTGTATAGTCTGGACTCTTATTTAAATGCATGTCTGACGCGTTAAAAAATAAAATCCAGTCCACTGTTAAAACACTAAGCTGTCAGACATTTAGGTTAGTATGTTGGGGCCGCCAGACACTGCATTAAAGGTCTTCCCGTACGACAAAATGAACTTAGGTCAAGTTTTGACCAACTTTACAAAACTGTTCTCCAAGAAGATTTCGGAGGATTCAAGTCAATGTGACGCTAAAAAGCCACTCGCAAGCTCGAGCTTCCTTCAGCGCAAGGACTCGTCCATACCGAACCATACAATCCAATAACCTGTTTATTATACACCTTTTTGACCAAGTAATCAAAATTAAAACAGAATATCCGACCTTCGGAGATTTATAAGATACATTTCTATGATTCACTTCAGTCGCTCACTATCATTTAATTACGTTACGTGACGCTATAATGGAAAGAAATGACGTCGGTGTAAGTTCTTTTGTTTGTGACTCACAGTAAAATATGTGTACACAAATCCAAGTACTCAGTTGATAAGTGAATTTTTTTCTCCAGTTATTGTGCTCACAACACGTACATAGGTGAATGCCGTAACATTACGCAATAATGACGATATTCTTTTGCGGGAACGAGGTGAATCGCCATCCCATCTCGCATCTTAACAGGATTAAGCAAAACTCCAAGTTTCTGGTCAATCCGAGTCTTGTCATAGAAGGGAAATTTTGACTTTTTAAAAATTGTTTTTATGGATAAAATTCATGCCTCAAAGACTATGTGCATCGGCAGACGGATGAATTATCACAACTAAACTGATGACAGGTTGGTAACAAACATTTAAACCTTATTTCCACATTTTCACGAAGATACTGTATTAATTACATTTGGAATAGGCCTACCTCGATCTATTTTATGGCTATAATATATTCTTATAGATATGAGTATAGCAGCAGAACCTTGCATACGTATTGACATGTATATGTATCATTATAGAAAGACACAAAGTAGTACTGAATGAACATATAGTTGAAAGTTTTTGCTTTAACCGCCTCCATTAGGGCACCGCCACCAAAATCACGTGGTTTACTGCATGGTGGTATACTGGTGGAACCACGAAAAAAAAAAACAACCAAATCACACGAATACTACGTTGTTAATGTTTCTGTGGTTGGATCCGCCAGAAAACCATGTGAATATAATTTGTCGTGTATGGTACCACCAGAAAACCATGTGAATACCACGTGAATATAATTTGCCGTGAATGGTACCACCAGAAAACCATGTGAATACCACGCGAATAAAATTTGTGGTGTATGGTACCACCAGAAAACCATGTGAATAGAACCAAACTAAAACAATATGAATACAACGTGAGTAATGTCACGTGAATAGAACTGCCATTTAATCTTGTGATTATCACGTGATTG
>JAVFBW010121886.1:0-14781 GCA_034783835.1 Mopalia ciliata
CACAAACAGATCGGCTTCCTGTTCCCCTTTAGCTCTGAGAGCACCAGGGCAACATGAAACTCCCTCCAACCGCCCGCGACATGTGAGGGAAGAAAATGCTTCCCAACTATTAAAACTACCACAATCTCATTCTTATTACAGCAACCCAATAACAAATGCAGTTGATTGACATATCAATTTAAAGTATAGCGGACAGTAGTGTTGAGATGAAAAGCACCTAGCCCTGGTCTACATATATAATACAATGAGCACATTGATGTTGATTGGAAGAGCCTCCCATGTCCCTCACCCAAACAAGGGGAGTTAATCACTTGGTCTTCTTCTGCGCTGTTCCAATGTTACACTGGTTAACCTGAAACACAGATCACACAACTGTTATCATATCATTTAGTCAGTATACGATGTGCTTCTTACATTATTTAATAGGCTGGAAACCTTGACCATCCCTGAATTGAATAGGTTGGATAGTTTGTTTGATTGGAGATTTAGTTTCATACTCATAGGGTATTTCACTTATATGATGACGGATTGTCAACTTCACACTATTCTTTGCCCAATGATGATGGAAAACCGAAAGAAAACCTGATAAAAAGCACCCTCTGGAGTCCCCTCTTGTCATTGGTGGTTTGTTTGCTAAGTGTTTAACGTCGTACTCAAGGTTATTTCACTTATATGATGACAGATTGTCCACTTCACACTGTTCCTTGCCTAATTACAGTGGAAAAAACATGGAGGAAACGTAAAATTGTTATCAATAAAAGACAGAATGTGTAGGAGTGCAATAAATCCTAGTTCAAAGAACAGACAAGACCTACCTTCATGGCAAATCTAAGAGAGCAAAGAGTTTCCTGGAAGCACTCCTCTTTTGGTGACACATTAACAAACATGAGAGTTTTACTGTTACCCCCTAGAGAGTTCTGTAGCAAATACGTCAGACGACTGTTACGATAGGGTACAAAATTCTCCTGAAATCATACACAACATCATTTATGTAAAATTTGTGTCTATCATAAACTCATCAAAGTTAGATATTACCATCCAACAGATTACTAGATGCAGTCAATCGCACTGACTGGCATAAGAGGTGTTTTTGTTTGATTGGGGTTTAATGTCATACACAAGAGTATTTCACTTATATGATGACCTATTGTTCACTTCACTCTGCTCCGTGCTTAATAACTTTGGAAAACAGAGAGGAAACGTCCTAAAAACCATCCCAGTGATTGCCAAAGCTCACTCATATACTGGACGGTCAACAGGCTTGTTGTTTGTTTGATTGGGGTTTAACGTCATACTCAAGGGTATTTCACTTATATGACTATGTGCCTGCCCAATGGGTGAAGGAAACCACCCTAGACACCACTGGCAACAAAAAAAGACAGGACAGGACAAATACAGGATGACAACAACAGGACGCAATACAGACGCCACAAACAGATCGGCTTCCTGTTCCCCTTTAGCTCTAAGAGCACCAGGGGAACATGAAGCTCCCTCCAACCGCCCGCTGGTCAACAGGCAGACTCGATCCTGTGTAGGGTATATAAGAATGCATATTGTTCAATACATTCAGACTAAATTATCACACCTGTCAGAGTGAGATGCAATATGAATAATCATACAATAAGATGGAATAAACAATATGGAATATGAGTAAATTTAAGTATGGCTATAGATTCTGCTCCTTTAAATAATATTCCCATCAGGAGTCTTGTGTGTAACTAGATTCGTTTTGTGAGATTGTAAAAGTTCTTACTTCACAACATTTTTTATAATAATTCCAGTCAATCTGATTGATTATACATGTATGCTCTGATGGTCATTTTTAATAGATATTTACTAATTTCACTTCATAATAATCAAATGAACAGAAGAATGTTTCCCTATAAAGGCATACCTTATTCCCCAGAGCCATGATCACATTGCCCAGGTTACTGAGACTTTTGTTTATACACTGTGCTTCCTTCAGCCTCTGGCCCTCAGAGCCAGAGTCCTTCAGTCTCTCACTCCCTGCCAAATCTACTAAACTTAATAACCCTGAAAAAACAAACAGTATTAAAGGGGTCTTAGATTGTTTGATGGAGGTTTAATGTCTTACTCAAGGGTATTTCACTTATATGGCGGACTGTCCACTTCACATTGCACCTTGTCTTATTCGGTAGAAAACCAAGAGGAAATCTTGTAATAACCATCCCCGGATTGCCGGAGCCACAATGTGTGGCTGGCTCACATTACTGATGGTCGACAGGCGGACTCGATCTGGTGAACGGTACATCTAGTAATATATGTACATTCTTGTACAAACAGTATTAAAGGGGTCATACATAATATTTTATGTTTGTTTGATTGGGGTTTAATGTCTTACTCAAGGGTATTTCACTTACACATGTATGATGATGGATTGTCCACTTCATATTGCACCTTATTACGGTGGAAAACTGGGAAGGAACCTCGTAAAAACCGCCTCCACAACTGCCGGTGTCACAATGTGTGACTGGTTCATATACCCTATGTTCAACAGGCGGACTAGATCCGGTGAACGGTACAATTATGCCGGATTAGTACGTGCACACATTACCACAAGGTCGTGGCCAGGGGGTTATAGAACTCTGAAGATACTAAGATATGTTTCAGTCATTTCTGACATCATGTACAAAACCATGTTAAAGTATAATTACCTTGACAGGTCTCCCCAGTAAGTGAGTTGTTTCCCGTTAGTTTGAGTTGGAAGACTGAGTGTGACCTGGAAGACCTCTCATTACACTTCGTCTCTGCCACAGCTCTATTCTCTGATGCCTTCTTCAACAAACTCTCCACCTGTAATATATTTAATAAGAGCACTGAATTTAGTATGTACCGGTACCAAACAGAGTGAGTTGGTCTTTACTTCTAATTTGATGCACATTAATTTGACAACTTGCCTTGCAAACCACTTAACTTTTTATGGTTGTGTTAGTGTAGCTAGTACATTGTCATAATGGCAGTGAAAACTCTTCAAAGTAGAGTTCAATATAAATCAATTAATTTATTGTAGCTCTTATTCTCTGAAGTTGAATATTCACTGTCATCATGGCAGTGAAAACTCTTCAAAATAGAGTTCAATACAAATCAATTAATTTATTGTAGCTCTTATTTTCTGAAGTTGAATACTCATGGTAAAACTACACCAAAACATTTGAAGCCTAGATGTGTTTGATACTAACCTACATCTAGTGTAAGACATCTAGGGATTTGACGAGTATCAATTGAAGACAGGACACCATATCACACAACTTAATTAATTATCTTAATTTTTCACTCTCCTGTATTTCTGATTTAACAAGTTTTAAAGTAAGATCTTAGAACATGACATCATTGCTACCTGACACATAATCTAGCTGATCACCTCTTGACTCACCTGTATTTCTGATTTGACAGGTACCAAAGTAAGGTCTGACACCATGACATCATTGCTACCTGACACCATCTTAACTTCATGTTTCAGCTCAGACTTCCCGTTACCTAACAGATCTCGTATAGATTCATTGTAAATCTCCAGGAAAGATGCTACAAAGCCGTACTACAGTAAAAGAGGAATACAGTTAAACAGTATAAAGAAAATAACCATAAAAGTACATGTAATTAAAAAAAACTTTTCAAAAACATTAATACTTCTTAACCTCAATCTTGAAGGCATATTTTTTGACAACATGAAACAATTTTTCATCTATGTTTTAGACAAACCAGAATCCATAATTGAAAGTTTTGAGCAATTAAGAACGACCTAAACCAAAAAAGCTTTGTATTCTGTAATTTAGTTAAAAATTAAACAAAAAATGCATTCAAAGTGCTACATAGGCTTTTAAGCAGAGCCATAATTCTTCAAATTAGGGCAAAAGCTTTTTTAGAAAGAGTACTAAAACAATCAACCAATCAGATTGCCGTATACAAACTATTAACAGGCTAAAGCCATGTTACTGTTGATAATGAGCATAAACATTCGATTATTATTCCATCAACCTTTAAGGAATTAGAGCAAAAACAAAAAATCACTAGACTGAAGTGAAATGAAGGAATTCAGCAATATTGGGTTGATATACTAGTAATTAAGTAGATAACCTGGATAAAAAAAGACATATTTTGTTTTCCTCGATCAAAACTGTACAATTGTAGTAAGTTCATTAATCCTGAATTCTAAGTTAACTCGTCACTCACCGTCCATCCTTTCTCCTCTAATTCTCTGGCTGATTGAAAGATTTGGTTGACAGCTCTTGGAATCATTCCCATCGTGTCCTCGTCCACATCATTAGGTCCCTCCATCGTGTACGTCTTGCCAGAGCCAGTCTGGCCATATGCGAAAATACACACATTATAACCATCAAGGGCACTCTGTTACAGAGAAAAAGAAAAAAACAAACAAGATTTATTAATTTATTTACTTGGTGTTTCGCAGTAATAATAATAATAATACTTTATTTACAGAGGGTGTTCAATTAGTACAAAACCAATCTTCCTTGAGCCCCTCACACACACATGCGTGCGCGCACACACACATTGAATTTACTGTTGCAAATATATACTTATAGACTCTGAAAGCACTGAATTACAAAATAATAAAACACTAATAAAAATGATAAATCATAAAAAATATATAAAAATATATATATATATATATTAAAACAAAAGGGATAAGAAAATCATAAAAGTTTTTTACATGCACAAAATCAATTTCACTGTCTAGATATTTACAGAAACATTACAAAAATGAAGGGTTACACAGTAAAAAGGAGATATGGCACATCTACACACAATAATTGTTCAGAAAAACTATATTTAACTATTCTTTACAAAGAATTGATTTTCCTAAACGCTTTTAAATATATTAAGATTCTCAAACTTTTTGATATCTTGAGAAAGACTGTTCCAAAGGGTGACTCCTGAATATAGAAAGGAGTGTTTAAACAGAGTAGTGTAAGGTTTAGGCAGGAGTAGATTAGAGGAGGTTGTGGATTTCTTATATACTGTAGATACTGGTACAAATAATCTGGCGAAAGATTTTTCACACATTTATACACAAGAATAGCGTTCTGAAAGTAAATACAGTCATATATAGTCATCCATTCTTGGTGTCAAATAATCAGCATTTAAAATAACTTGTTGGTTCTAAAATATTGATTGAGATGATAAGCTACATGCTTTTCTAATATTTTAGCTAGAGTAGTTAGAATTGAGATAGGCCTGTAGTTGTCAGTGCATGTTTTTGAGTCAGTTTTATGTAGAGGTGTTACACATGCCTGTTTCAGGGAAGATTCCTGTACCTATTGATTGGTTAAAAAAAAAAGTTAAGAGATGAAGTTATAAATGGAGCTGTAAGTGTCAAAAGTCTTGGCCCAATGCTGTCTAGTCCTACAGATTTCTTAGGATTAAGTTCAGATAAGTATTTAAAAACTTCGACTTGCGTTATGAAACCTGTATTTAAGGTAGTCTGATGATTATTTAGTTTTTCCATAACATATTTGCGTAGCTCAGAAAAGTCTGAAGTCGAGTGTGTTTTGGCTGCTAATTTTTCAACAGTGATAAAACTGATTTAGAAGGTTAGCAATTTCGAATTGGTCACTCGTTTGTTCATTGTTGTCCTTGTTAAGAATAGAGGGAAATGGTGGAGATGGTGAAGAACATAGATCCTTCAGGGTCAGGGAAGTATTTAAGTTTAATTAAATCATACTGTGCTTAACCAACTGGACCTGTCTGAACCAAGAAATATTTCCGTTCTTTATTTGATTAGGGTTTTACACTGTAAATCACCCTCAACTCTGCTGGAAACAGACAAAGACAAGACACATAAAATCTTCACGTCAAAATGAATTCATGGGCTTATATCAGAGTTATTTATACTTAACGGTGTGAACTACTGGTAGTACTTACCTGTACTAGCTGGGAGATCTCCTCAAAGACAGAAGATTGACTAGAGCTTGGTTGAAAGACTTTGTCAAATGAGAACTCATATTTATTAGTTCCTCGTCTCATACTTGTTTGTGCTATACTCTGAGAAAAGGAGACGAAATCGATTCAGATGAAACACTCACAAACATAACTATAAATTTAAAATTCAAAGATGACATTTACAAGCGGCAGCTCTATTCTGAATTCATGTGTTATACGGAAAACCAAGTGGTTTGATTAAAAGACTGGATACTTCACTATGTATTTTATAAGAGTTAACCAACTTACTTCATTAGGATTGATATCCGCTAGTTTATCCAGCTCAATCACCCTCTCATCAGGGTCAGGGAAGTTCATGTGGTTAATGACCCCATCATTAGTTAATCTCTCGTCTCCCAGTAAGGGCCGCACACGACAGAATACACGAATATTACCCTGTAATAACATATTCCTCTGTTATAGAGTGGTTCATTTCAATTTCCCAAAAATTTCCATCAAATGCTAGCAGTGCCCATACTGATGGTAGACTATGTCAGACAAAGTTCAAAGAAAAGCAAACATTTCAGTCAGACGCTATCATCACTTGTACATACAATTGGATTTTAAGCCGTGCTAAATGTGTAGCACTGCAGAAGGTAAATAAAGAGTGGGGAGTGACAAGTTTGTGAAACTCCAAATTCACAAAATTTGTAAAAGTAATATTTTTTCCTTATCAGCTGGCTATTTATCTATAGTTAACACAAAGGAAATAAAGTAACCCCCTCCCTCTTATAGAGTTTGACCCTGACTCACCTTTAATTCCTGTATTGTATTGTGCAGTTTACGCCGTGTTGTCTCGTGCTCTCTCATTTTAAGACTCGCCTCTTCTAACTTCTGTTCATGCTCCGTAATTATTCGTTTTAAATCTGTGATCTGTTCATCCTTCAGTCGGCCAGCATTCACGGCTTGATCCAAACTAAGCTGTGAGTCAAAATTTGATTTGATTTGATTTTTTATTCACCAACATAAATTAAATAATATATTGAAACACATTTTAGCCTCAGCATTAAACTAAGTACATGTACATTACAGCAATTAAAATTATTGAATAGTTTAAAGCATGTTTTGAAGAGAAATCATAAAGAAAACCCGTCATATTTCATAGTACATTTACAAAATAGAAACAAATACATAGATTCAGAAGGCATGAAAGCAATAGGAAGTTTGAGTGATTGAAAAGTGAGGGACTTTCTCTGGTGTGGCAGTAGAGAATGTATACGGTTGTTTGCTGTGCTGTCAGGAACCATGCTGTAAAGGCTTTCTGAGTTCTAGCCAACAAGACGGCACATACTGGTCAGCTGACTCCTTCCAACTGGTGTTGAAGATGGAAAGAGTGACATACACAGCACATATTAATTATTCTCTTCTGGTTTAGTCATCTATTACCTTGGTAATGTATTACTTACTGCTCAACGGTAGGCTGTAGCAACCATTGAGGGTGAAGAAACAAGGGGCACATGTAATGGAATAATCAAAGCAACAGTGATATTGACAAATGGCCAACAAGGCTGTGCCTTAAACTGTTCTTTGTATCAAACACTGTTTCCCACCATTAAATCAAATTACATACATATGCTTGGTTTGCACAACTGAAAACCTCAATGCCTACACTTGTGCAAACCAAGCATATGTATGTAATTTGTTTTAATGGTGGGAAACAGTGTTTGATACAAAGAACAGTTTAAGGCATGAAAAACTGAACCTAAATGCCTGCACTTTTTTTTATTTGTTTCACTTAACTATTGGGCTTTGTCAGCTACATTTGTCAGACAGTTAAATACCTGCAAACCATACATTGAGAAAAAGTTGAAAATCCCTTCATTAAGGGTGATCAAACTGACATCACACTTAGCCAGCACTTTATAAAGGCAACTCAAATTTTAAATATTTGATTGACAGGATTCTAAATTGACAAATATGTCAGATGAGCATAAAAAAAAAAATCTCATTGTGGCACAAACCTTTGTGGCATTGAGTTCTGCATTAAGACCTGCTTGTGATGATGTGAGCTGAGCCACTGTTGTCTTGAGGCCAGCATTCTCATGTTGTGAGGCAGTCAACTCACTTTCCAGGCTGTCTTTCTGTCTCTCAAGACTAGAGATCCTGAACTTTAAATCTTCTATTTCTCGCTCAAATTTCCTCCTCATAGAATCTTGTTTTTCATCTGATTCGCGACGACATTCCTCCATTTCTCTCTGATACTTTCTCCGAACAGAATCCAACTCATCCTCTGTGTCTCTGGAGGTAAACAACCCCATATAAATAACAAATTTATTAAAATATCAAATACAGGGGTTGAGTTGATTACCAGAAACTAGTTGTCATATATGACATGTGAATTTTTTTTCACTTGTCACGTCAACTTGTACTTTCTGTAGTCAAAAAGTCTTAAAGACCAGAGATTTGGGAGTTCTAACCATGGAGGTATAAAAGTAAGTACATGTTGGCACAGGTCTGCTACATCAAATACGATGGAGCAAAGTGATTGTTCATTAAAAGATGTGGTTTGAATGCAATACACAAAAACTAGAGAACTGTTTATAGGAGACACAGCATTCAAAAGGTCTGTCCACACAAATATAAAACACATGCCAAAAGTTTACATGCAACACCTTGTCATAGGTTACAAGTGGATTTTACTTCTAGATATCCCTCACAAAACATACTTGTCATCAACAAGTATCCAAGCATCCATTAGATGCAGGTGTAACTTTACCTGGTAATATACCTATGGTAGACAGGCGGACTTGATCCCATGAACGGTAAATTGAAGCAGGTTCAGTTTTTTAGGAAGCGCATTTCGCTGCCACTGAGCCAAGGCTGCGGGCCCAAGCATCCTATAAGAGATCCAGGTGTGAAAATATCATGACATTACCTGGTATCCGAGCATCCATTAGACACAGCTTAACATGTCCTAACATTACCTGGTATCCAAGCATCCATTAGCAGTAATGAGAGCTCGGCAAGTTTTTTTAATGTAAAACAACTTGAATTTAGGGGTTCTATTAGCTAAACATGCTTATACTGCTACTACTGGCTTTAGTTGGGTTGTAAGTTAGTAAAAATCACCTTGAGATCTCTGGTCACATGTAGAGGTCCCCAGGTGGCCTCTGCGAGGTACATTGACGGATACATCTCACAAGCCTGATTCAGTCACATTTCATAAATGATTTCTTACCGGAGCTTCTTTTGTAGTACACTAATTTCCTGTGAGATTTCTGTGGTCTGTCGTTCTTTCTGGGCAACAGTTCCGGAGAGCTGGGAGTTCTGGGACTCCAGAAACAGAATCCTGTCATTGTTGTTCTCCAGCTGACCTTGAAGCATTTGGCTCACGTGGTCCCGTTTCGCTATACTTTGCTCCATATCTTGTAGGCGTCCCTTTAAATCCCATGCTGGACGCTTTGATTTCCCTACAACAAGACCATCATATCAAAAACATGAATGTTACTGTCACGAGCTGTATCAGCCATGCATAGGCCTACTGTTCAGGCAATAATTGTTTTTTTTCTTCACAGATCAAAATTCTAATCAGCTATTTTCTTACTCTTAGGCCCTCTGGCTAAGGAAAGTTTGTTTGAAGAGTCTTTACTAAGCACTGGAGGAAAATTAACTTTCAAATACTATAAAAACACTTTACATCTTGGCTGTGCTAGCGTCAATTATCTTTTTAATACATTGCCGTCAAAGTGAAACACCTATCAGTCTAACTCTAGAAAATTCTAATATGTGGAAAAGTGCTTGAGTAAGCTTATAAGCCATATATACATTTGACTTTGAAAGGTGACTTTTCAATCTTTCTTGTTTTTCAGTAAAAAAAATGATACTTTAATCAAACAACTTTTGGAACAGTTAAATTGTCTTACCATCTAAAAATCTTACTTTCATGCATGTCTCTAATCAGGTAAATAACTTAATTATCATTGCTTGATTTTAATCTAATATGTTTAGAAAAATTGTTTGATGGGATGCTATAACACTGTTTCTTGTGAATGGTACTTTGAAGGAAGATTAGCTCAACTAAGCCATTGCAGAGGCCCCATTTTTTCAGGAGGCTGAAAAATTAGGCTAGGCAAGCAGGATTTTTTAGTTTTATTTTGTTAATTAAATTTTTGTTCTTCAAAAGCCAATAAGAGCTATGTCGTAGGGTCGCTGGGTTAGAGGAAACAATACATTTTTTTTCAGGACTTACTGAAAACAGCTGAACTCAATGAAAGGGGGAATCAATGTATAATGTATTTTTACTAATATTAACAATTCCCATGACGTACCTGGTTTCGGAGCAGAGACAGTAGTATTGGAAGCAGGAGCTGCTGAACGGCTGGCAACTGTAGCATTCAAGTTAGAGCCACTGTTTGCTCTAGTAGCCGGCTTAGTGGTTTGGTTAAGGGATGATGTACTTGAGGAGCGAGTCAAGTTAGATCGGACTGTAGTCCCTGCTGAAAAAGACACAAAAAAATAATCATAATTTGGCAGGTTACCTCTTTAAGAATTAGATCCAGATCCAGATAAATCTCCTTTGCAGGCTTTTTCTAAATTAACAGTTTTATAGTTGTAATCATATGTCCACAAATTTGGGAGAAACATTTATGTAATTATATAATTTTTACAACACATGAGAAGCTTAACATAATAACCAAAAATTCAGGATTGATCAGGGATAAAGCTACTTATGTATTTATTAGCTATATTATCAAACCTTTCTTTTACTCTGCCAAGAGCGAAAATTCCTCTCTGAGAAAAACAAGATTCCCTGGTCTTTGTCAGTTATGTTATGCAGTTTAATATTTTAAAGTTATTAGTGATCCCTAACCTATCAAAGAAATGGTCAGAAGGAAGAAACAGCTTAACTGGGTCTTTCTGCTTCAGTAACCTTTTATAAAAAATCGCAGAGGATGTCAGGATGAAACTGTAAAATTTTAACGTCAATTAATTTTAAGTCATACATCTAGGTAAAAAGTGATGTTGAACTTATTTGTTTTGCAGAAATGAGACAAAAGAATATCAATTGTGAGGTGGCCAGGTAACCATTACAGATACACTGCACATAGAGGCAGTTATGTCTCATGAATCTTGGTTAAAATGACCTGTATGGCCTAAAGAAAATTTTCTTTAATCAAACAGCTGACTCAGTTTATACCATAGTTATACAAAGGTTCAAAGAATCAAAACAAAATATCCTGTTTTTATTGGATAACTTGTTTCCAATATCTTATAAAGTGTTGTAAACAATGTTAACAGTTTTCTAGCATAACCTTGGTTTCATGTGTCATAGAGAACAATGTAAAATAAACATACACCGGCCTTCAACACTGTCACCCAAACAACTCTTGCTTCAATTCCAGTCTCAGTTGAAAAATTGAAGAAAAGAAATAGATAAAGATTTGATAAGAATATACATCATTACTTTACCAGCTGCTGTAGTATGGACTGTAAAGTCCCAAGCTTGACAGAAACTTTAAGATTTCATCTCCTACATATTCATGCTTTTTAAAAATATTTATAAAAGATGGGGCCTGTTGCTCTAAGTGCTATTAAACTTAATTCTCTATTAGAGATCGTCACACCATGTTGAAGGTCTACCTCTTATCCAGTAATGACGATTTAATCTGTTGTAATTTATTACTCTTTCCACTAATTGGACCCAGGTGAATCATATTAATATAGTCTTTTCTCACCCAATTGTTCGTGGTTATGTGTGCAGTAATGAGGTTTATGTGCACGGCTCAGCATGCCCATTTCAGACTTTAGGGGCGCCCTTGTATTGGAAGATGACCTCTTAGCAGGGGGTGTCCTGGTTGTAGAGTTAGTTCGTGTGGTTGTGCGACCACGTGTTGTGGGTGACTTAACTTCACTTCTGACAACAGCAGAATCTTTATCTAAGCTCAAAGATTTAACATGGGATCCACTTCTTTTCTCAGTCTGTATTTTATCCATAAATGTTTTGGGAGAAAATGAACCAAATGTAGGAATAGCTGAAGATTTTGGTAGGCTGGATCGTTTAGGTTTATTAGGGATAGGCGTCACAGGTAATTTGCTAGGTGACCTCACCATTGGCTTGATAAGGGATTGAGAGCTAACTTGACCATGGTGATTTTCAGTTGCTCTCCTATCCACAATTTCTGCTTGTACATCTTCACCTGAAGTGCTACATGTATCAAAACCACTGTCTACATCATCTCCTCTGTTAGGTACAGCAAACAAATTAGACTGGTCAACCTCTCTCACCTGTCCATTATCCACAGAAGAGTACTTAGAGCAATGCCCATTTGTGTTTTCTTTATTATACACATGATCTGTTTCATGATTGTCAAACCAACCCTGCTGGTCACATTCTGGGCTATACACAAAGACATCCTCATTGTTGTACTTAAGTTCTCCTGAATCCCCAAGCCCATGGTCAACCTCTGGAAAGTTCTCACTCAGACAATTACCATGTTTTTCTGAGGTTTGTCTCGAGTAGAGAGGAATCCTTGATACTGACTTTGACATCATGAATACAGGTAAACACAGGTGTATCTGGCATCTACAGCATGCCAATTACAAGGTTAAAGCTGCCTTAATCCAGGTTACAAGACTATATGCTCATAACAATCTTCATCATTATTGAGGATAAAAGCAACAGCACTCCAGCAAATATGTTGTCATTGTAACAATGGAAATCAAAAGTTTACCTGTGTAAAACAGGAGAAATCAGCCTACACTGTAATTAAACCATCTCCTAGTTATTATCAACTATATATAAGTGCACAGGTTAGGAGCACAGGACAGGAAGACACACCTGTATTACCACTGATCCGATATCTTTAAATTACAGCAAGAAAATAATCTCTCATCAACAGGTGTGAAATGAGTTAGGTAGCTCCAGACATTTCAGAGTAACAGTGTCCTCAAGTCAAAATAACACCAAGAGGTCTTTCATACACTTGTAATTGGTCAAACGTTAATCCGGTTAGGATTACCCTAATAAAATAATCCTATTCGGGAGCATGTATGCATTTGGTAAGCCAGTTGTGGACTGTGACTGTTTTGCTGGAGGGTATGATAATCCCACACCACTTGTTAATATATTCAAAACACTGACTGCTCCTCTACAGCTGATCAGTGCACAAGAGACACACTGATACTTAAGATATAATAAACTGTTATAAGACTTGCAAGGTGACTCCTTCTAACACCTGAACAGGCAAATTGACTGATTTTATTGCCTACATTCCACCTGACTGGGTAAGAACTACAGGTATTTGGCAGATTTACAAAGACCTGTCTGTAGTTAATGATAAACTACCACCTTCAGAGGAAAGGACCTTGTTCACACAATATCTTCTAGGCTCATGGGGTATTGTTCAAATAGATTAAAAACAACTCAACCAAATAGTACAAACCAACACAAAAGACTATGATATCCACACCACTGAAGGTAACTGTCAACCAAAATTCAAGATTAGTCTGTTTCATTAGCATTTACACTAAAAAATATTTCAAAAATAATACAGGTCAAATAACGACGAGGTCATGTCAACCAAGAAACAATTTATAAGAATGTGGGAAAGATTAAACTTTAAAAGATGATATCAGCCTTAAGACTTAAAAGTTTTGTGAAATTCATTATTTAATTTTACTGTACTGTTACTAACCTTTATGGAAACAGTAGCCTAATATTTACGATAGTAATTTCAATTTGTCTTACAAAATTCAAACGTGTGTCAAGAGTTTTTACTTTTGTTTATACATATATTTTTCATTTCATTTTGTATACATGAGAAGAATAAAGAAACCATCAAAAGTATGATATACAGTGTTTATATACACGGTGTTAATGTAATAAAAACCCTGTCAAACAGACTTTCTTCACAGTTCCTTTTAATACCATGCTTAATTTTAGTTTATAGCCTTAGTCAATTACTTGTATCTGGCTTGATGACAACTAGCTTTGTTAAGAAGCTAAGCAAACATAAACCAGAGTTCTGCCAGCCTTTTATGTTGGAAGTGGTCCAATTAATTGAGGGACATGTCTAAACATATTGGTTGACATGTGCTTGTACTAACAAGTGTCTCATTGCCAACTTCAGTGATTTCTCTCAAACACAGGGGTAGCGGTTTTATATGTACACTGTCTTACAACACTATTGAATCAGATATAATACAGGTAGCAGAAATAAGACAAAGCTACATTAATGAACATGTAATGATAAAAACAAGTACTTGTCAAACTTCACACAGGTAATTACCTGTATCCAATTAGCCTAATGTGAATGAAAGGATGATACACATTGACACTGGATTACTGAATGACAATATCAAATAGGGAGAGTTTGGCCATGGATATAGTTTGAGATTGGCCAATCATATAAAAGGTTGTCTAATATTTGACTAAAAGCTGTAAAAGTATTCATGTACCATATATTTTCATAAGTTATTAATATTAAGAAGAAAAGACAGCAAATGAGGTCTGAATCATAAACAAGGTCGTGAACACTACTTTAGAAATAGATACTAATTAAGATGTGTTCTATATGAACAAAGCTAATTACTTTATGCTCAAGACTACATATTTTAGTTTACATTATCATTTATAAGCATGAGTGAACAGAAATTAATTGGTCATTTTGAAGTGAAAAGACAACTGGAAATGCCTTTTTGATATCATAAGCATTATTAAGGTCAATTCACATGTACAATGTTTAATATAATACTGCTTAAATTTACAAATCAATCAAATGAACATAAAACAGCATGTTATGCTCAGAAAGTAGTACACAGAAACTGCAAAAAACTAAAAAATTGAACAGTTTAATGTAAAAAAATAATATAAACAAAAGGTAT
>JAVFBW010121897.1:0-14781 GCA_034783835.1 Mopalia ciliata
CACTCCCGCTGCCCGGCGGATCTTTGCCCCCCCCCCCCAGCATTATTTTCTGCGGACGCCCCTGGTTGTGCTTGTGTCAATTATTGTTTGAATACACCGCCGTCATATAACTGATATAACCTTCAGCACAAATGAAAACAATCGAAGGAGAATGCCAGCAAACACATAAGATGTCTTTAGTCATTTGATTGACTAAAGTTTTACTCACAATATGAAGAGCGCAAAAGAGAAACTGTACATAGATACAGAATTAATTTATGTCCAGCCGATGCAGATTCCCATGCATCGGTGAATAAAATGTGGTATTAAAAGTTCATCATAAATTTAACTGGAAAACCAGCAATCGCTCCATAGTAGCATTTTTTTTTTGGTTTTTTTTTGGTGGAAAAAACAGGAATGTTTTAATAAATGTAACCTCTGTTTTGGTAAGAACTTTGACTCTGTGAAAATATCCGCAAGGTAGACCGTTAAGATGACCACTCATTTAGATCCTTTTTATCGTTTTCGACATTTTACCATGTTTACCCACACAGCATGCATTTTTCTGCAGGTCAATTGCAGTTTTTAAAACCGCATCTTTTTTTTTTAATGCAGAGGCGATTTTAAAGAATAAGGTCTCTGGGGAGGTATCCTCAGGTAGGTACAGTAAAGGTATTTGTGATAATTTTAAATTGAATGTCAGTAGGACTGTATGTAGGTATACATTCGACCAATGATTTGTCTGGTTTGTTTACTGTTTATTTCATCAAAACGGAAGTAATATATGATTTCTTTACCTTACATATTATCACAACGTTATATGGTAGGCTACCCAATAAAGCGAACATAAACCATGTCAATTTTATGGGGAATAATTGGATGTTTTGCATATTGTCTTGTTATGTGCTTTGCAAGTTCCAGCGTGACCTTGGATCTAACCAACAAAAATGCGTCAATTCTACCTCAGGTTTTTTGTGAAGTAGGCCTACATATTGGAATTCTCAGTAAAGCAGATGCATCTTGTTCTCGTTGACATTGAGACTACTTACGTTAGTCTAGGTTGTGCGAGGTTAAGGGACTGTACAGTATACCGGTGATTACCAAACGGTGACCATTTCGAATATCAAGTTCCGAAAATATCATTTATGCCAGACAACGGTTCATAACGTTGCTGGTAGACCTATTTGCAAACTTGTTACTTGCTTCTGAAAATATAGCAATCCCAGTTGAGCTTGAAAGATAGCTGGATTCAGATTGACACACAAGATACCTTTGTTAAGTCAGCTGTGTTATAGAAGGCCAACTATAGTGTTTGTTTGTGGTAGAATTATATCAATTTGTCCTTGAGGTTGGTATGCACCTATCAGAAGCAAGCATATCGATCAAGGCCATAACACAGACACCAAATCTCATATCGCATGGTATCTCGGATGATGGTTTGGAGGATACATATATCCGGTAAGAGGTAACTTTTCAGTTATGCAATATGATGAATTTCTATTTGCTTTATTCTGATTTTGCACGTTACAGCTCCATTAGTTTGGGGTGGATACCCTAAACCTCACAGCATTGCTCAAGAACATTCCTGGAACAAGATTCTACAGTTTTACCGAAATTATGTGGGCTACAACAACTTGCCAAGAGAAAGTTCTAAGTTATAGCATCAGGATTTTCGTAAAAATTTGTAAAAAATAAAATAAAATAAAAATGTTATTTAGGGAGACATTAGAATATTGAAAGTTATAAGATCCATATAAACTAGTATATGCTGCTTCAGTCTGCTTGGTTTAATATGTTAACACATAATCTGTCATTTTATCTTGTTATAATATTGCATTTGATTTGATAATAATGCAATTATTGGGTCGCTGAGCATATTTTTTTAATACCTGGTTTATTATTTATCTTATAGTCTTGGCTGTTGTTATGATATATCTTTGATTTTGAAAAACAACACTTGATGAATAAACTATAATCTGTAGATTAAAAATTATAAGTTTTCAAGTGTAACGGTTATAATATGGTCCTTCAGTTTATCTGTTGTAATATGATAATATGGTCCTTCAGTTTATGTGTCATAACATGGTAATATCGTCCTTCAGTTTATCTGTTATAACATGGTGATATGGTCCTTCAGTGTATCTGTTATAACATGGTAATATGGTCCTTCAGTTTATGTGTTATAACATGGTAATATGGTCCTTCAGTTTATCTGTTATAGCATGGTAATATGGTCCTCCAGTTTATCTGTTTTAACATGGTAATATGGTCCTTCAGTTTATCTGTTATAACATGGTAATATGGGCCTTCATTTTATCTGTTATAACAAGGTAATATGGTCCTTCAGTTTATCTGTTATAACATGGTAATATAGTCCTTCAGTTTATCTGTTAAAACATGGTAATATGGTCCTTCAGTATATCTGTTATAACATGGTAATATGGTCCTTCAGTTTATCTGTAAACATATGGAGGTTCATTTCATCTGTTTTTCGGGTCGTCGTTCAATTCATCTGAAATAATATAATTGTAAAGTTCATCTGTCATAATATGGCCCTGTAGTTTATTTGTTATAATATGGACCTTCAGTTTATCTATATGTGATGACATCGAACTTTAGTTTCATATTATTTAACTGTCAGTTTGTATCTGACTGACACATATAGTATATTACTGTATATATGTAATAATATGATCATATAGTATAAATGTAATTATATGGTCATATAGTATATATGTACTATGATCATATAGTATATATGTAATTATATGGTCATATAGTATGTATGTAATAATATGGTCATATAGTATATATGTAATAATATGGCCATATAGTATATATGTAACAATATGGTCATATAGTATATATGTAATTATATGGTCATATAATATACATGTAATAATATGGTCATATAGTATATATGTAATAATATGGTTATATAGTATATATGTAATAATATGGTAATATAGTATATATGTAATAATATGGCTATATAGTAATAGTACATAGGTACTAATATGGTCATAAAGTATATATGTAATTATATGGTCATATAATATATATGTAATAATATGGTCATATAATATATATGTAATAATATGGTCATAAAGTATATATAATAATATGATCATAAAGTATATATGTAATTATATGGTCATATAGTATATGCAATTATATGGTCATATGGTATATATGTAATAATATGGTCATATAGTATATATGTAATAATATGGTCATATATTATATTTGTAATAATATGGTCATATAGTATATATGTTTCAATATGGTCCTTTAGTTTATCTGTAATAATATGTGCTTTCAGTGTATCCGTAATAAAATGTGCTTTCAGTTTATCTTTCAATATGGACCTTACAAGACCTTACAATCTATTTATTTATATTTACGGTAATTATGGCCTACAGGGGCAGTTTATATACTTTACGAAGAGTAAACTTTTACCAAAGCATTAACAATCGGTAAATCTTAGATGCATAAATCTCCATCTCAAATTGACCACCACACAATGTAGCCCTATTTAAATATTAATTCCAACTGTCAAGTATCAGTCATATATCGCTTCGGATCTATTGACATATTTGTACAATCTTTATAATAGCCTACACTTCCATTAAATATGGATGCGTTTTACTGAAAAACGTGAACAAGAACATGCCGGACTGTGTTTTACGTAAGGCATGGAGGTAAACCAGCTTCCGGTTTTAATGAAATGTGTTTGTATCAATGTAGCAGACGTCAATCACGCTCGTGTATGCTATCTACATCCATGTCGAAATCATGTATTTTTCTTTTTGTCGTCATTTCGGACAATTTAATCTTTTGATAAAAGCTGAGAAGCCATGGTCTGCCAACTTAACTAATACAGTGAGGAAACTGGAAGTTGTATCACACGTTTAGACACACATCAATTATTTAAAATATATATACTGTAATAAAGTAAATGATTACTGATAAATACCTACACATTTTTCTCTCTTCAATTATTTATAATATATCTTTTCATTGTTAATCTATTCGGCAACGTAATGGTCGTTGGATTTGGATGGACAGTTTATTCAAACTTATCGGTAACATCTGTTTTCACAGAGCCTGACCAATAATCCAGTCAAAAGCCAAAACTTATACATCAGTCAACAAGAGAAATTGTGAAAACGGCTATCCTTTTATATTCTTACATTTCTTAGATCCAGGTATCGCCAATGCAGTCTTACGCTTTATTGACAACATTTCTGTGTTGCTCCTGTGGGTCCGTCACCAGTTCCGAAAATATGTTTTTATTGCACCTAAAAATGGATTGTGGATAGTGGGATTTAGCTCTCGTAGACACATTACATTTTCGATTCAAAGTCGTAGTTTAATTGATAGTGAACTCAAAAACAGCTTAATTCAAAGTTAGAATTAGTGTTAAATGACTAACAATACAGCGGATATGGTCATCGTAACGCCTCCGTTGACCCTCGCGAGTAGCTTTTGATTGTTTAGAGACCGGGGAATGAGTCGCGTGGCCCGAATCGCGTGGAGCCAGTCCGTGTTTTAAGAAGGAGTGTTATTACCATTGGAGTGTGAAATACTAAGACTACAGGTGCTTCGAGCTACCAAGTGACGACTAATTACCGACAATAGAGGGCTACTGCCAAATGGTAGAATAGGTGAACAATAGGACTTTAGTGGAAAATGGTTAGCTCTGTCTGAGTGCTTCATTGAGTAACAATAGAGAATGGGACCAGATAAAGAATGGTAAAGTCCCCGGCAAACATGGACAAGGGTTGTCCTCGCCACTGACAGATGGTACTCATATTACGAAGAACACTTACCGTGGACAGTAAACTTTACACAGACTTACCTGAATTTACATAAGAGTGGGGCCTAACCTCTGCTTGTCACCGAAAAACGACTTGACACATGTTGAATGTAAGCTCTTGACGAGTTGTTGAAAGATTCCTTGGATTGGTTTAATACAGAATCAATATATGCTATACGGTCATGTAGATGCATTTAAAAGCTATTGATGTATATGTGTATTTAATTGGGTTTTACGTTGTAAATAAAAGTTAGTTCACTCACATGACGGCGTACCAGCCTGATGGTGGAAGGAAACCACCATCGATGTCATTTGCAACAAACATGCAGGGTCGAAACATGAAGATGGTTGGACGTTAAACAAATATGTCACAGCAGATCGGCTTCATGATGCACCGGTTAGCTCTGAGGGCACCAGGTTAACCTTAGTTCTCAATGAGTTTCCGTATGACCCCTTATTTGCATGAACAGCCATTATACAGTTATTGTTTTAGGAGAAACATAATGTTATTAAGACACCGGCTAAAAACGTAGTGATGTTATGGTTTGGTTTGGTTGATAGAGACTTAAGCCACATTTAAAGTTCAGTATTTCACTGGTAAGAAGGAGTACCAGCCCGATGGACGAAGAAAACCAGCCGCAGCATTATTAGCATGCAATGCCACAAAGACAATGCAACATATATGCTTTATCGCAGCTTTTAGTTTTTATGTCCGCCTGTTTGTTTGAGGTTTAGCGCTGTGCTGGAGGTTATTTTACTCACATGACGGCATGCCAGCCCAATGGGTGAACCCCAACCGAAGCCACTGGCATCGTGCAAGAGGGAACTCGCAGGACGTAGTGCAAAGACGTTTTTAAAAGATCGGTTCTTGGAAGATCGGTTCCCTGTTGCCGGTCGCGCTGAAAGCACCGAGGTAACCAAAAGCTCCATCCCAACCCACCGCAAGACGGGACAAATGCATAACAATGTTAAGGATGTGTCCATCAATTTCTTTAAAGACAATTTTATAAATTTCCATCTGGTATGTGTTATAATTTAATTCAGGATTTGTCTTATCCGAGGAGAAATATTTGTCGAATTAGTATCCAATGTGACCATAGGCATGCATGAAGCACCAGTCAGACAATTTCCGTTTTACCCAGCGTGTGGTAGGGAGTGATGCGTCCTGCTGCACTGATACTGTGTGAGTCGTAAGGTGCAATGGTAAACCGGTATGCTTTGATGTTCTTTCGATTGCGTCTTCTTGATTGTCCTATCCTGTCTTTTTATGTGACCAGGCGTGTTAAAGGGGAGGGGGATGCATGTATATAGGATAAAAAAATATGCGAGAATATGTAAGATGTGCCCACAGGTTTATAGGAAAAATCCAATGACTATTAAATGAGGTATTTCAAAACATCAAACGGGCATTTCGAAGAATAGTTAGTTATAAAGCAAACGGAGAGTAAGTTACAAGTTTTCCCCCCAAAAATAATGCGGTTTTGCCTTAATCAGTATTTATTCTTTTGATTTTTGTTTCTATTGTATGCTATAATGGGAATTTGTGAGAAAAGAGTAAACATTTTACGTGCGAGATGTTGATATTTCTTTATAAATTGAGTGCTAGGTTGGTCATGTTGCAATATGAAAAGGCAATATGTATTTCTTAGACCCTTTATCGGGTGCACAATTGAAGCCCAATGTATACGGCGTTAGTAAAGGTAAAACGCATCTGTAGACGATTCATTGAAAACCAAAACTCCCATTAATTTAGTGCACTGTGCTCGTGTGCGCCTACTAATCCTACTTCGATTTATCGTTCACGTGATCGAGCCCGTCTGTCGATCATCGGGTATATGAGTAAATCACATGATATGGCTCCGACAATCGCGGGGGTGGTTAAATGATGTTTCCTCCACCGTAATTAAGCAAGGAACAATGTGAAGTGGACAATCCGTTGTCATATAAGTGAGATGTCATTGAGACTAAAGATTTAAACCCCAATCAAACAAACAAACATTGGTTTCCGTAGAGAAAGTGTAACAGCCTTTACCAGGATAAAAAGACATGGAGATTCTGTTGTGAGTCTGTGAAGTCCTGCCGGTTAGACCCCTCGCGCTGCTAGTGCTAGCCACAGACTGGGGTTCGAATCCCAATGGAAGCAAACAAAATGTTAAAGCACGACATTTATAAATAATATATAACACGTAGGTTTTTAAAATAAACTATTGTTACAGAAAAATGACACATTTTGAATAAATCTGATGTATTTACACAACACATACACAAGAAAACAAACTGATATCTACCGTCAAATGGTATTTGGCCTAAAAGCATTGGTTTATAAAGGCTAAGAATGTTAATAAAAATATACTAAGAACAGTAGTCAGAAGCTGCAAATCCATATATCATAGATATTTTGTAAGACTCACTACTATAACTTTGATTACTGCTGCACTATTAAAACTTTATTAATGTAAATATAAAGCCAATATAATCAATATGACTAACTATAAAGTCAATTTTTAGCCAAGCCACGTAGGACAGATATACCCAAATCTAATTAAAACAGTCTGTTGATGCGTGTTCGCTATTCACATATTTACTATATTAAAAAAAACACAACATATATGTAAAGGGTGCTGAAAATTAATAATGCTGTAATTCAACTGTTATGAAAAATAATTGTCTACGTGTATTTTTTTTATTTATTACATGATGCCGCTGGTTGCTTCACATGGATATACTAAACTATAGCCTGATAACATTGGACCAAGTTTGCCCTTACATTGGACAGGAGGGTCTGTGACTGATTGACCATTATAAGACGGATTATCCTCGACAGTCCATAACTCTTTTATCCGACAACAGACCGAAATTTCAATTAAATTCAGTAAAGTGTAAACCCTGCAAAAATAATAGCTTACATACACTAATGACAGATATTCTCCATGTTTAATTCAGGATTAGCTAATGATCCACTCGAAACTTTACCAGTTTGTCCTTAGATTATTTAATAAACAATTGCTTAACAGTAATTAAAAAAATTGAAGCGCACTGGCGGTGAAGTTCAGAAGATTTAAGCCTTTGAAGTTGTCCGCATGTTTCCCGAATAGGTGAAAACTTGACCTTAATTAAGTCTCTTAATTAGGTCAGAGGCTTCTAGATATTATAATATTAAATCACCTATACATTGTTGTTGTGTTGTGGGGGAAAATGTACAGAGCGCGTGCTGTAATAAACACCTGCCAGAACAGATGTTCATTGCAGCCAGACAAGCCATCTGATTGGCTGAGGGGTCTTTAGGCTATTTATAGTCCGACTCACAAAGGCAGTCAACAAAGAGCACGCGCTACTCGTCTCGTATTTGAGTGTGTGACGGTTTAGCAGATATACGGATACTACAGCAAAAGTGAGACTTACTTATACTTCAAAATTACTAAAGGTAAGTTTTTCTTTGATAATATTCGAAAATGCATATGTAATATTCACTGAACATTTTAGTTTGACAATGGTAAAATGCGTTTCGAATATGAACGCGTCCTGACGTCATTTATTATGTATCTAGCATGAGATCACCGACTGATACTCTAATTCAATTAGACGAACAGCACCGTAGACCTATTCTTGAATGTAAATAATATTGTGGTATATATAATATCAGTAGCAGTCCTACTGGTGAAGTTAGAGCTTGGAAAATGTTTGCAATTGCTGTTTCTATGTTGTTTGCGAAAAATTTTAAATGTAAAAAAAGAAATGTGCGTCATTTTGTATAAATGGCTGAAGAATGTCAAAAAAGCGAGTTTTCTTTTTTGTGAGATTTGCTCTCTGTCGGTTATTATATACTGAATTGAAAATGCTCTACTTCATTTAATATTATCGTTCATTTGCATGGGAATTAACATGGGTATTTAACAGAATCAAAAAAATGACAAAGAAAGTGATTATTTTCAGATGACCGCGGTTCAATAGATGAATAGCTCTAGCGTTTTTCACGACAAAATCATATATTCACCATTATGTTGCGAAGATGAAAAGGGTTATTATAATTTTAATATAGTAGGCTATAATAAAAAATATAAAACGAAAGTCCAAGTTACCTGAACTTCTTTTCAGTATCTACCTGAAATTGAAATGATGGTAGCTTCGTTTACAGCGAAAATTAGCAAATTTGCATGAGACTACAAGACTGCAAAGTTGCTTTTAGAGCGTGTTTATAAAGTGATTTAGGTAACGCTGTTACTTAACAAAATAAACTGTTGTGGTGTTTTAAAAATCGGTTGTCGATAGAAGATAGTCTGGCGACGTTATCAATCAATAGGCCTATAATACCCGGACTTGATAGAAATATGGCTGTAAATAAATATAAATTGTAAACATTTGGATTTTGCCATTCATTTGCGAGTCGAAGAGCGGATACATGCATGAACAATACATCATTATTTCGACAATATGTACTATTTGGCTTAACACTAGATATATCGTTAAACCTTTGACTTGAAAGTTGACACAGAATCTGCTGTGGTTGGCCGTAAACGCGGAATTGAAATGTTTATTTGAACTTCTAGCCGTCACACTTGACTGTGATATGATTAACACAGCAGGCCATCCGTCGAGTTTTTGTTTGTCTTCCCTGGACATAACATCTTGTCTATGGTGCCTCAATGGAGTGATTAACTAAGGCGATAGTGTCCTCTAATCACCCATTCATTCGACACAGCTGGATTTACTTATACTAGACGTACATAGAGACTTTGTTTTGAAGCATTAAATAGATAAGAGTTGGTTTCCTTTATACACCCCACCAGGGGCCTCGAGGTACTTGACAGACCCCAGTTGCTTAACGCAAACGACATGTGGTCCATCGCTTGTTAATTGCTTTAATTTATGACATATGACAACTCACATGTGATCTTGAAATACGACACGATGAAACACACACGAAACAGAAGTTTAGATTAGAATTCTCACCAG
Organism: Mopalia ciliata; assembly: GCA_034783835.1. Classification (NCBI taxonomy): domain Eukaryota; kingdom Metazoa; phylum Mollusca; class Polyplacophora; order Chitonida; family Mopaliidae; genus Mopalia; species Mopalia ciliata. The sequence continues at coordinate 9,752 of JAVFBW010121897.1, forward strand.
TGTGAGCATTAACACACACATATATGTAAATTTTCAATCAGGAACAGAAATTATATATCTAGTTTTACATATAGCTAGTTTGGTCTGTTCATCATATTTTCATTATGATCGATAAAGTTCTGAGCGACATTTAGAAATGGGGTAACATAAACTATTAATTTCTAGATAACCCCTTTGTTCTTGTTTTGCTGGCAAACAAGAAGTAGTTATCCAGAATATAACAATGTATAGCTTAAATTCGCCAGATAAATTTGTCCTACGTCGAATAAAACAACATTATCCTAAGCTTGTAAAAAATATAAGTTACATTTCCTTTCGGTTGGCCTAAGGTCAGAGCATATTTCTGACTACTATGTGACCTATAATGAACAATATACACATTTTCATAGCGTTTGTCCGTGTAAGTGCAGCTCCGGGCAGTCGGTCGACACAGAAGAGCAATCACGTTTATCAAACTCTATATCGGGCTACTTGTAGTCTATTTTTTCAATCTATTCCTATATCTTTGTTTGAAGTCAGTAGGCTTGTTACTTTTGTGGCTGATTCAGTTATTGAGGACGAGTCTTGTTAAGCTGTGCATTTAATCCTGTATCTACATATGATATACGAGTTAACGTTATATATTATAACTTTGTTCGTCTAATATATACACCATAAGATGGCGACCAATGCTGATTGTAAGTATACAGCTAGACATATTAATTGAGTTATTCATCTATCATTTTACCCTTTTAAGAGTCTACATGACAATTTTCTAAGTATTTTAGTTGTCTTTGACTAAAGTTTGGGTCTACTTTTATGGGAAGCATAGAGCAGTATCTCCGTGTACGGTACCCTATTTTCCCATCATAGCCTGTGCTTCTTTCTGATTTCTTAATTTGCACATACTACCATTGATTCAGTTATTAACTACATTAGTTTCATACTATTTAATTTTTTTATGTACACATATATTATTATTTACAGCAACCTATTTATTTCTGTATATCCTTTATTTATGAAACACTTTATTGGTATGCAAGTTTTGGCTTTAAAATGTCGGAGTTTTCTATATCTTTTACTCTTGGATTTGTGTTCCTTTTCATAATCCTCGGGTGAATAGACTGATTGCTTTCAGGAGTGATTTTATTTTAAAACCTGGATACCGACAATAAATCAGGCCGTGTAATAAATAAAATACATTCACAGAACACCTATGCACCTGATGTTGCTGATCGATAAGTTGAGATTTGAGATTTTACATTGTTACACTAAAGCCACACATAGTGGTCGATACAGCATAAAGGGGGCCTTTCTACAAGGGCAGATGTCAAACCGTAAGACCGTCGGAAAAGTTAGTGAATAGTGAATTGTGCTGGGCGTTTGACAGACAGATGGCGCAGCGGGCAAATTAACAAGGGCTCTCTACATTATGGTAACACTCACTACGACTATGAATACCGGTCAGTTCATGGTAATTTGTGCCGTTTCACACATTAATTTCCGGTTATTTTCTCTATTTCGTACCCGCAGATTGTCTGGTAGTTTGGAATGGCTTCACCGGCTAGCCTCCTATCACAGACCAACTGGATCTCACCGAAACATAGCCCCATTATACAAAGACTGGTAAGTATTTGCTACGTTTTTTTTACGGCCTTTGTACTTTTAGTTTTCACATGCAAATGATACTCATTTTAATACTACAAATATAGTCTAAGCAACTATGATACGGACTGTTATTATTCAACTTTCCTAAATTAATTTGAACTGTTTTTTTTACAGAATAAACATTTATCGTTCATCTTGCATGTATTTGGCATAATAAAGTTCAGAGAAAAACGAAGCTTTTGTTTTTATACACAATGCCATAAGTAGAATTATTCACACCGACGAGTTTCACAAAGTAGAGTAAACTTACGACCCAAATTAAACTGAGATCAAAATGGATACATGGATATTCAATATTTCGGTTCATTTTGAAACCATTTCATAGCGGCATGTCTAGGTTCTATGCAATTCTATATGGGGGCCTATTTTTAAAAATTTAATAACTGTTATACTCCTGGAAAATGGTTTAATTTTGGATTACAATATCCAGTATATTGTAATCTCAGGTTTAACTCTGAACTGGAATGTTGAGGAAGGGTTCTTTATTTTTTCCTTCAGGTTTAGCATACTCGACCATATTTTCAAACAGTATAAAAAAGAAAGCATTTTTAAGCCTCCACTGGGGGTCAATCTGTGACCAATGTCATCGCTCTATCGATTAACCTAGTAATTATCGACTACAAAGAACGATCCGCTTTTTAAAAGCAATATGTAACGTGCTAAAATCAAGATTAAGTCAAATCAAATATTTTTCTTACGAAAAGTCAAGGTAGCAAGCAGCACAACGCATTTTTGAAATAATGTTGTGTCACAGTACACTAAATCTTTAAAAATGATTAAAATCAGGAGAAAATAGAGATTCTAATACGAATAAGAAAACTGTCACAACAACGAACTGTATTTAAAACCAGTAAAACTCGGAGTGACTGTCACATATTAAATTTGTTTTACAGTACAATACTATGTTTGGTTTCAGAATTTGGAATGTCGTTTTACTTCATGTCTAGTCGGGTCTGCTGAAAAGTGTGTCCAGTCCTCAGGTGAGTGGATTTCTTTGTGTACAACAGCATTTATCGATTCATTGATTAATTTGTTGATTTGTTGCCATTCAGTGACATTTACTGAATAACTCATACTTAAATTTGACAATTTTTATCAATCAATCAATCAATCAGAAAATAACTTTAACAAAAAGTTCGAAAACAAGAAATATACAAATTGTTGAATGTATTCATCAGTTGACTAATGAACCGTATGTTTTCAGGGTCACGCCTCACCCAGTGCGCTCTTTACAAGGCTGCCCTCCAGGTGGACAAAGACAGTTTTGCAATAATTGAAGAAAACGAATCTCTACTAAATAACGATATTGTTATTGGTAAGTATTTTCCTTTATCGTCAGGAAAGTCAACTGTGGGTTGGAAATCTAGTAACTCTGTTTCCTTATCGCAGTTAGATGTGAATATAAAAGAAATTGTACATTATTAAGGAAAAAGCAAATTAAATGTTCGAAATTCTCAATTGTTTACGTCGTTAATCGACTGAATCATACAAGATTAAGCTATTTCAATGTGTTAAAATCTTGAAGGATTACAAGCAAGGTAAAACAATTAATATCCCATAAATTAAAATTTGTCGGGTACATAAAAACCACAAGCTTATTGCAAGTTGAATAAAACAAGGGATTAGATCAGAAAACAAATCTGTCATACAATCCAAGATTTATTGTGTACCCGCAAAGCTGTTAAGTCTTTAACGTAATGTTTATTTGCATGTTACCGCTGTTAATCTATTAGACATACAAACAATATTATATAACGTTTGTTCAAGGCGCTTCTCTCAAAGCCTTAAAATAACATCTCTTAGTCTGAAACTACAGCATTGAATCCAACCATGTGTATTACACAGTCACACAGCATGGGGGGCGGGGATGTTGTGGGCTTGTAATCATCCTAAATAACAAAAAAACGGACAACATAAACATAATGTTATTTTACATGTTTAACTGAATGATATAGACACACATTCTTTGGTATATAAGAGTTGAAAATGGCAAAACCGACGTATTCAGCTTTAGCCATAGAGTCACGTCAACAACACCGTATAACTGTTAAGTATGTCACTAAATCTTTGCTTTAGAAAGTTTAAACTTAAACGGCATATCCTTTCCTTCAATTCCTATCACAAATGTCTTGCAAAGGTTCTTAAGCGAAACCGACACAAGAAGTGCTACTCTGAAGAAAAATTAACTCGTTTTTATTTGACTGAATCTTCCGGCTATATTATGCCATCATCAGCACTGCATAGAGACGGCTGATGATGGTATATTAAAGTCCGATTGAGTCTTTCTTTCTTCAGAATTGCACTTCTTGTGCATTATATTAAGTTTAACATTGGAACAAATGGATTTTTTGACAGAGTTCATGTTTTGTATTTTTGAGATTAATGGTAACTTAGTAGCTATGTTAGTCGTTCTGGGAAACCACACTTGACATTTTTATTGTATTTTCACCTTTGCAGATAAGTGCTGTCCCCGTCACGCTGATATTTTTGAACGTCATCCGTTTGTGGTTGGTTCTCGAAAAGAAGATCACTGGTCGCTTGTTAGTTATATGATCAGGAGAGGTCACTGCCCATGCTGGCCAAGAAGGTTTTGTAAGGTCACAGCTCGTAAGAGACTTGTTCATATCGCAGCCGCCCAGGGACACGTTTGGTTCCTTCGGTACTTAATAGAGAAAGGTTGTTCCATCAATTGTGCTACCTCTCCGATGGACTACACACCAATGTTTTTATCAGTGACGAGAAAACATGAACCCGTTACAAACTTTCTTATCTCAAAAGGCGCTGACGTCAACGTAAAGACGCTGTCTGGAAAGACTCCGTTAATGGCTGCCGTTGCGCTTGGGGATATTAACACTGTGGCGTCTTTACTGACGTCTGATGGCTGTGACGTCAACCAAGTGTCGAAGAGAGGATTGACCGCCTTGAAAGTTGCTGGCTGTTGCAATAATTTAGAGTGTGTACGCTTGCTACTTCAAAGTGGTGCATCACCGAATTGTTCGGACACTCAGGGCAGATCGCCTGTATTTGATGCCATATTGAATTCCAATCTAGAAATGCTTCAACTTTTACTCCAGTATAAGGCGGATGTCAACATTATTAACAACAGAAGCCGGACACCTCTTCACTATGCACTGGAAAGAGGTAAGATATTTATCAATAACAGGTATGTTATTGGCAACAGTTACCACTCAGCAATAAATATGTTTTATCCGACACTGAAGTTCACGTCATATCTTACATGACGGACTGGCCGTCGACTGCTTCAAAAATCAAAAGTTGAGCTGTAAAATGTACTCTACTGACATGTGTACTGTGATTTCCACTGAGTAGTTTAGCATAAAAGACCAAAGTCACAACTCCGAAGAACGATAAACAAGACATGT
>JAVFBW010121908.1:0-14780 GCA_034783835.1 Mopalia ciliata
GCGGACTCGAACCCGTGAACGGTAAATCGAAGCATGTTCGGTTCAGGAAGCGCACTCGCTACCACTGAGCCACGGCCCCCCAGTTTTGGAAAAGTGAAGCAAAATGACATTTTGGGCCATGGTGACAGCACTCCGCTGATTAGTATTTTTATCACAAATATACAATATTACCATATTATATAACATACACCCACAGCAAGCATCCAATTAACAATGTAGTAAGGAAAGTTGGTAAACGGTCCCGCCTGTTAAATTAACTAATTAACCGTTATGCTCACTCGAATGCCAGAACAATACAGATGTCTGTCTTTCAAAATATGCAATAAAAACATTAGATTAGGTCAAAAATCAATGGTCTTTTCCTTTAAAGGTACATCACTTATATGACAGTGGTGAATTCCAACAATAATTGACACTAGCACAACCAAGATGTGAAGCATTTCCATAATGTCGGAAAGTTCATTTTCCTTCAGTACTAAGCAAACAGCATTGCTACTTTTCAAACAACCAAGATACTGTTGTGTAGAAAAATATTAGGTAGTTTTCCGTTAATTGTGCGTATGTGGCCCTTAGCCGAGAGGCCGATTGTTTTGGGGAATTTGGACATTACCGACCTCTCAAAATATTGATCAATTTCAAAATTTCTACCTACCTTCTATTTCGCATGCATGTAATTTTTTTAGAGCTTCCCAGATTTCTGTTTGGCTGGCTTGAACCGAGTTGAGTAGATCTGAGAATGAATACTGAACCAAAACAAACAAATAACACATGTGTTAATAAAGCTTAACTAGATCTGTTTCTTGCGTCACTTTTAAAGTAACCTTTTTCTTAAAAACAATTTGCCACAAATATTGTGCCTTGATCTGATTATTGGTTGATCTGATTTTTGTGGAAAATAGTTGGTCACTTAAAAAGTGAAGCAAAATTACCATTTTGGACACCATCCTTTTGATTTCTGACCTAGCACCTGAATTTTTTCACAACATTTGTGTTTGTTTCTTTGATTAGTGTTTAACGTCAAGGGTATTTCCCTTATATGACGACGGATTGTCCACTTCACACTGTACACAGCCTTATTACGATGGAAAACCTGGAGGAAACCTCGTAAAAATCACCCCCGCGATTACAGGAGCCACAACATGTGACTCACTCAAATAGCTGATGGTGGGCAGACAGACTCGATCCCGTGAACGCTAAATCGGCCACGGGTCACACAACATTTGTGATAGTGGTGCTTTGAAATAACATCACACACACTTATCCAATGTTTTGACAGCCGGCAAAAGCCCTTGTCTGACACAAGTCCAAGTATTAGACTTAAAAATTGGTGACTGATAGATTGGTGTTTTAGGCCGTGCTTAATGCTATTTCCCTTACATGATAGCGGTGTAGTCCATGAATAATTTGACACTAGCACAACCAAGATGTGAAGCGTTTTCATAATGTTGGAAAGTCAATTTTCCTCTAGTGTTAAGTAAAGACAGCATTGCTACTCTTCAAACAAACTGCCCTTAGCCAGAGGGTAAGTTAAACATCAGATTTATCAACAGAAAGGTCAGTGTAATTTACCTTATTTCCTTTGTGATATTCATCTTCCTCACATTCCTTCCCACTGAAGAGATTCTCCTCCAGCAAATCTTTAAGTTTCCTCACCCGTGGTTTGCATGGTCGTAACTCGTAATAACTATGTAACATCGAACAAACCTAGGAAATATGACAGTTGAGGATGTATATATTTCTCAAAGCAATGACACCGACAAAGGGATGTAAATTTATTAAAATCGATGAATTTTCTTATGTTCTAGATAACTCCCAGAGACAAGTTTCTTAATAAAACTTAAAATAGAGTATATATAAATTCAGGTCTGTGCTGTTAGGGAGAACTGAATGGACAAAACAAGGTCTCCACATGGTTATGCAAACTGAGTTTAGGAGAACTGATTTATAGGTTTCCCAAATTGTTTGCATTGTTCATCTAAATTTGTGATTTGTTACTGATTTTGACGAATTTTGTCATTCGATAATCAATGATTTGTTTGTTTGATTGGGGTTTGATGTCGTACTCCGGGGGAATCCACTTATATGACGACGAATTGTCAACTTCACACGGAAAACTGGGAGGAAACTTCATAACCCCCCCCCCCCCCTGAGATTGCAGGAGCCACAACATGTCACTTGCTCAAATACTTGATGGTTGATGACAGACGGACTCGATCCCATGAACAGAACATTGAAGCAGGTTCAGTTCAGTAAGCGCACACGCTAACCACTAAGCCACGGGGGCCGATAATCAATGAAGATTGTATTTTAAAGCAATTATGCTTTATTATACACAAAGGCACATTTTTGTATTAAAAAATCAGCAAACCAGGAAAAAATGCAAATGTTAGGTTACCTCACAACACTTTAGAGGACCGATCTGAAGGTTATGCCGAATAAGATTACAGCACAGGCCTGTATATTAAAAGAGAGAACCCACCACCTTGGATTTTACCAAGTGAATATACGGTACATTAAAATTTTCTCCAAGATTTGTTTGTAACATTTTTCTACATAAAAAATTCACAGCAAAAAAAAAAAAGAGATAATGGTTGGTATTTATTTGCCATTTTTCATTTGAAAAAAGAAAACCTTCTCACCCAAAAGCAAGGTTATGTTTTTTTTCAATGAAAATTTAATACACTACCATTTATTAAGTGAGGTAGCATACAGAAAGGCCCACAATGACCAGTACTTGTATAAATTTTTCAAATGTTTCTAGTTAAAAAAAAAGGGCACCACTGCAAAATACGCCCGCTGCAAGTTGTTGGTTTTGGCAAGGCAAGGTTTTTACTATAATGGAGACCTTGACCTTGACTCAATGACCTTGAATATAGGTCATAACACAACCCCTAGTCATAAGGAACATTTTTGCAAAGTATAAGCTTCTTCAAAGTTTTTGTTTAAAGTTATGGGCTGGACAAGATTTTTAGTATAATGGAGATAGTGACCTTGACCTTTAATCAATGACCTTGGGTATATGTCATGACACACCCCCTAGCTATGAGGAACATTTGTGCAAAGTATAAGCTTCTTCAAAGTTTTTGTTTAAAAGTTCTGGCACGGACAAGGTGGTGCGGACAGACGGACGGATGGACAGACGGACGGACAGACAGACAGCACTATAACATAATACGTCCACTTTCTTCGAAAGCGGGCGTATAAAATAACAATACTGTTATCCAAAATGGATGAAAAGGGTTTGTCCATTTTGTCTTCCAGGACTTAGGACCAGCCTTCAGTACGATTCTTGGTACTTCTAAACATTTAAGTACAAAAAACAAATACAAACATTTGGTTGTCTGCGGCGCAGTAGCTCGACCTAATACCGTGGAAAATTCCCTCCACGCTTGTAGAGCGAAGTAATAAAATTGACAGGGTGAGGAATACTTAGTCTTGCAAAATCTGCACGGACGTTACGCACAGGTAACCCGAGCCAATATATTGCGCCATACTTCCAGTCCGCAGTTGAACCACTAATCAACTTTAAAATGTGGCGAACTGTCAGAGGTTTCATTTTACAGTTGATGTTGTGTATATTTAATCCACCTTTAGTATGTGAATTATACAGAACGACCCTTTTTGTTTTTTATACTTTCAGGTTTATTGTTCCCCAAAAATAAAAAAATAAAAAAACAGCTCGACAGCTTTCATCAATACATTTTTTAGGCAGTACAATACACTGGGCAGCTAAACAAAAAACAGTCAAAGCAACTGTATTCACAAGAACACACTTTCCCCGGAGGGTTAAAACCCGCCCAGACCATGCACATACGTTTTTCTTGACTTTATTCAGAATCCTTGAAGCATTTAATTCACAGGTGTTAGCACCAAAAAATATACCACATATCTGAGCATTTTCTGCATATTTCATACCAGCATCAGGTGTAACTTTGTTTTGTCAACTGCTAACAGGAAGTGCAACACTGTTTAAATGATTCACCTGATGCCATTCCATATGCTTCGGATAATTGTATAATTGACGGAACTGACTGATAATCAGACACTATAACAGTGGTATAATCCGCATAAGCGCATACCTTGGCTGGTTTTGGAGTACCCGGCACAATGTCTGAACTAAGCCTGATTGCTTCCATAAATTGCTCTAAAGAGAGAACGTATAACAACGGCGAAATGAAGCAGCCTTGTCGCACAATATGGTCATTAACAATAACACTGCTATTAATACCCGTGTACAATAACTTAATCCAGCGACAAAATTCCGGACCAAAATTGTATTGATACAAACATCCCAATCGACAAGATCAAATGCCTTTTCCTGGCCAAGGTTAATGAAACAAGCTTCCATATCTTTTTCTTCTACATAGTCATAAGTGTTTCGCAAAAGGTGGAGACCAGGAATACCACAAGTCTGATTTTGATCCACAATTGAATCAATAACCGATTTCAGCCGATTGTATAAAGCCTCAGAGACTATTTGTTAGTCTACATTAAGAAGAATTATAAGCCTCCAGTTGTTAATGCTTTCTGGGTTATTTAGATCTTTAAATAAAAGTGTAATGATGCCTGTCCTTTGGCTAGAGCTTTTACATAACACATATTTACAATTTTAACAAACAGTACCAAAAATGCCCCAATACTGTACATGGAACTTTGGCTGTTTGGAGCGTAAACTTAGACAAGGTTGACAGCCGTCCTATTAATATCTGCTTTAATGGCAATAAAACGCCCAGCAGGATATCTCTTTACACTGCGTATTATACAAACAACTGTATAGGGAAGTACTATACCAACACCACAACTCTTTGTGCTACGATATGTCCACCTGCTGTCCCTGGTACATTCAAACATCTCGTGTCATTAAAATGAAAACAATGCGTCTCTTGAAGAAATAAAATGTCCAGGTCGTTATCAAAAATAAATTATTTCACTTGTGTTTGTTTAACAGAATCTCTTAAGCCATTTACATTTAAAGAATCAAAGCCTATAGAATTACTCACTGCCATAACAGTTATACCGAGCAAAAGGAAACAAAGTAACATATCCATTGCGTAGCTTTTGAATTGGACAAACTGACGAACAATCACGTTTTCCCTAGATGTCTTTTTTCTATACTCCACCATAGGATTGGTACACTCCAGCTGTGAAGCCATTGTCATTTCAACATGTACACCTTCATGCATGTCTACATCAACGACATTGCCTTCATTGGTCGCAGCAGGTTGGCAAGTTTCCGCATCAGTTCTGTCGACATCGGCTTGTTATAGTGTCGACTCCTTTTCCTCTATGATGGGCTGTATGGGACACTCTTCTTCTTTCTCAGGTTCAGATATAGGTTCATCGTCTAAATCGGATTGTGTTCCCAGGCTTCCTTCGTCATCAGACGCGTCCATGTCGTCGTTTGAAGGGTAGTCATCTTCAACCACATCAACCTCTAAATGTCCATCCGGGTCATTCACAGAATGTATACCATCTATACCTGATGGTGGTATGGGAGCACTCTTCACACGGGCAGCATAAGACCACAATCTGACACAACAATGAGAACTCATGTGCTCTCTGGGACTTCATGTACGGCACGGCCTTTCACACTGTTCCTCGCCATGTGGCTCACCATGTGAAGAAAACCGATCACAGTTAGTGCCCCAGATTTACGCTCAAACACTTTGTGGCCCTGTCGTAACTCCAAAACCTGTCCTCGGTATAATAATTTTACCTCCAACATACCTGGTCTTGTGACAACGAAAGCGATCAATCCGAATCCCTGTACGTGCATGACTTAGCTGGGGATCTGTAAAGGTTGGCTTGGTGATGTGCGGAACTTCCCCATATGGGTACAATCGCATTGTCATCAAGCTCGTCTGGAGCCCAGTGTACAGTTAAATTCAAGTAGCACGATGTTGCCGGGTAATCGTCCAAGTCGTATTTCCAATAATGAAACTTTCCTTACTAATTAAAGCGTTGTGAGCAGCCTGTGCGTTTACATGAACATTTTCTTGTCATAATTCTTTTTAAAACAAATAAGATCCGATTTTAAGTCAATGACATTCGACAAGGTTGAAATAAAGTCCCTCTGGACAACCGTACTAAACTCCTCACTGCTACGTGTCACAATGGAGACTGATAATATCCTGCCTGGCCTGACGAATCAGTTGAAACTGACTTGGGTGGACATGATTATTAAACGGGACAAAGGCCCAAAATAATGACAGTAAACTATACTTCACTAACTGGAGAATGTGCATAACTTCACCAAGGCACAAGACGGCTAACCAAACTCACAGATTGCAGCCGATTGTGACGAGAGAGAAAAAATACGTCTACACTGCCATCATCTCTTCCTTGGGCTCATCGCGCCCTCATCCCGAGAGAGCCAAGTCGACAGATTGGTGTTCATCGACCTTTCAATCTGAGATAACTAGACAACAGATTGGTGTGGGTCGCCCTTATATCTGAGAGAGACAGAGAGCAGATTGGTGGTTATCGCCCACTGAATCTGAGAGAGCCAGACAGCAAATTGGTGTTCATCACCCATTAAATCTGATAGAGCCAGACAACAGATTGGTGTTTATCGCACTTAAATCTGAGAGAGCCAGGACGTCAGATTCGCATCGCATAACACGTAGAACACATTTTTTGTCATTTTCGCAACCCCAAAAACAACTACAGGAAGTTCAGCCTTTCCATTTGTGAACTTCAATTGATGTAACTCGAATAAGGTTATTCGAAAAACATTAAACCTTGGGAACACTCATAAAACATCAAATCTCATGCAAACTAACATATAAGTCAAGATTTTCATGGGGAGCAATTTGGACTCGGAGACAAATCGCGTTGGGATCACGTGACAAACGCTGTCAAGCGGAACTAGTGTCGGAACAAGGCAAAAGTCACTTATTCCGTCAAAATACGATCTAAAAAGCAAGTTACTACTTAGGAAAGTAGTAGCTTTCCTTAAAGGGGAGTCGAAAAAGAGCAAACAATAGGCGCATTCGACTGGACATTTTTGTGAAACACGGTGAAGCCGTTGTCTAGAATTTCGTTGGACTGTTACATTCGTAAAATTTCGTACTCAACGAAACTACACGAAATGTTTTCCCGTTAAATCGGCCACCGGCCACGTGTTCAGAAAGAAAAAATCGAACGAATATAGTAGAAAACGGTTTAACCGTGCGTAACGAAAAAGTCCTGTCGAAGGCGCTTATATGTCACATACGGCCGCAACGATATAAGTACAGTAGCCCACAGCTCCAAAACGAAACAATTCAAGTTTTCAATATAAAAACGCATGTTTACCTTAAAAACCTTCACATTGTCACGGTGTCTATTTCTACCAACACTTCGACTGAGTAATTCGAGACATCTGAAGAAATGAAATGCTTTATACCACAAAACAATGTGTGTCACTTTATGAGTCAGAAAGCAAAATATAATACAACTGGTTTAAATGTCTATGATTATAATGATATTTGCAAATGTCTCTTACTTTAGTATAACATCACTAGTTGATCTTATATTGAAACCACTAACCCATGCTAAGGAAACTATATGGTTTATTGACATTTTTTAAACGACCTCAACCTTATTTATTATAGAAAATACTTTCTTGGAAGTAAAGTCAAGCAATGTCCACGGCTAATGTAGACAGCAAGAAACGGCGACGTCAGATTTCAGACATGTGTCTTTACTTGTGAGGAAGTTTGGGTAATTTCATGCCTGGTCAGCCACTGCCTACAGCAATTATTTTCGCTCTGACGACTGACTTAATGTTTGTCAATTTAATTGCCGTCTATGGTCTATTTTACAGGCACATATTGCACTAGGTAAGTGCGTTTCGTTTATAGAGATACATTATGATCCAGGAATGCCAGAAGTTTCCTATAATGCATCTTTTTTAAAGTTGCGTTCTTCTGAATTTCCTTGTGTGCTACGTCACATGATGCGTTATGACAGGGCGCTCGACCCAAATGCCGGTTAGCTTATCTATATGGCAGTTGCATACTTCTAGTTAATAGACTTCTGGGCAATCGTATATGAGTCATCATGGCGCCTGCGCTTATATATTTTTGCTGATGTAAACTCTGGAAATTACATCCATGAACATTTTTATTACTTATCCAGGCAAATCTCATCTCATTTAATATGATAATTATTGCATTTTTTCGATATTATTGGATAACACTGTTTTTGGTTTCAACAGATTCTACTTCGAAAAATTGGACAGGTTGAAACCCACCCAGGAATCAAACCCACGACCCTCAGATTAAGGCACCGAATCGCCAGCAGTAAATGCCATACACGTAAACCACACCGTAAACCGAACCTCCACTACAACTCCTTCTGTTCAAACTAAGAAAGTGTTATCCCAAAATAAGGAAAATTCTGTTTATATTCACTTTCTAAAAAATACAAAAATCAATATTTATCCATGGCATGAAATATTTTAACAACACTCTGTCAACCTTGGCGCGCTTTCTTCAAGCTCGGTGTGGCGGCTTGTGTAGCAATAATCACTAGATGCAAAAACTTGTTTGCTGGCACTAGCATGGTATCAGCGCCGTAGCGAAGGCTGGGATAGGCGCCGTTTTTTTAACAACTACTAAATGAATACTCCATCACGCAAGCCTCCAAGCTTTCTCACTTTACTCCAGTTCGATCAATACTGTTTAAGAAGTAGTGTTCTACAATGTTTTAGAACAGCTCCAGTGTATTACTTTGCTTGTAGAGTAGTAGAAGTAGACCGAAAGGACCTTATATTTTTCCATAGTCTGACTTCAGTATAAAACTTTGTCTTTAAAATTAACTTTCCAACATTATGGAAACGCTTCACATTTTGGTTCTGCTAGTGTCAATTATTGTTGAAATACATTGGCGTCATATAAGTGAAATACCCGTAAAACACCAATCAATCACTCGATTCTAAGGACACTTTTTGTAGATTACTCTGCCATATGAAGCGATAAATTCACGAATCGAAAATTGCTGTTCACACCACCTCTCAAGTTGGTGTCCTCCCGCTAAGATCATTATAGCTGTATACGGGTCATTCAAGAAGAAACAATTTTAGCGTGTCCGTGCAGTTTGTTACATAATAGACTACGTCAGTTGTAATCCCCGGGTGTCGTCAAGTAGCATTGATATGGGTTTCATGGCTTACGAAGTATCTTAAAGACAGATAAAACACAGTGCTATGAATTATGGGTTTTAGGTGCCGTATACACTATATATCATTTTCCAGATGATTTAAACGTAAAAAATATTTACGAAAAGCATCGCAAAACACAGATATTATCAAGCCTTAAATTTAAACAGATTGAAAATATTTTATTGGTAAATGAAAATAGCAAAAACAAACTCTTTTTTTTTCGCGTTTTTTAATTACAAGGGCGTGTTCATGGGGCTATCATGTTTCTGTGACAGGCGATTAAGGTGCTGTTAGAACAACTGGGTATGTTGGCTCTGGGTACGACGGTGGAGGTGTGTCTCCGGTAAACTGAGGAACTGCGGGTAATTTCGGGAAAAGTTGATCGTAACGCGGTGGCCCGGCATATATACCTGGTGATGAAGGCTGAATTATCACACGCCCTTGATCCTAAAATACAGAAAGACACACATTAGTATAACAAGTATATACCAACTATTAAAAAAAATAACATAGACTAATTGTCATCCAGACGGTTAGCACCAATTCGTCGTTGTTTTTTTGGAGTTGCACGATGTCTGTAAAGAAGTTTCCTATATTTGACTGTAGGTGTATGTCCCCAACCTCAGTGTAATTTTCCCCAAGCTAAGATTGGACAATGCCAAGACACAAAACAATGACACCACAACGGATTGAAGTTCACCGCCCCTGAAATCTGATAGTCAAGAAAACTTTTAATAAACCAGATTACGGATTGATTTTCGTCACCCTTTAAATCTGAAGAAATCAAATTGATTTTCTTTGCTCTCACAAAGTCAGGACAACAGGTTCCTCTTGTCTTCCATTGAATGGGAGAGAACCAAGATATGTGATTGTTGTGCGTCACCACTTAAATCGAAGAGAACCAGGACAACACATGTGTATTTGTCGCCCCTTGAGTATGAGAAAATCAAGACTACAGATCGGTCTTCCTCAAAACATATTGGTGTTTATCGCCCTTAAACGTGAGAGGGCCATGCAACAGATTGGTGTTCATCGCCCTTAAATCTGAAAGCGGAAGAGGACGACAGATAACTGTTCGTCGCCCATTGGATTTGAGAGAGCCAGACAGCAGATTGGATTCAATCGCCCTTAAATCTGAGAGAGCCAGGACGACAGATTGGTGTTCATCGACCTTTCAATCTGAGATAACAAGACAACAGGTTGGTGTCGGTCGCCCTTATATCTCAGAGAACCAGGCAGCAGATTGGAATCCATCGCGCATTAAATCTGATAGAGCCAGACAACAAAATGGTGTTCATCGCCCTTAAATATGATGTTCTTTGCTCTCACAAAGTCAGGACAACAGGTTCATCTTGTCTTCCATTGAATGGGAGAGAACCAAGACATGTGATTATTGTGCGTCACCACTTAAATGGAAGAGAACCAGGACAACAGATAGGTAGTTGTCGCCCCTTAAGTATGAGAAAACCAAGACTACAGATCGGTTTTCGTCAAAACATATTGGTGTTTATCGCCCTTAAACATGAGAGTGTTTGTCGCCCTTGAATCTGAGAGAGCCAGATGCCAGATTGGAATCCATCGCCCATTAAATCTGAGAGAGCCAGACAACAAATTAGTGTTCATCGCCCTTAAATCTGAGAGAGCCAGGACGACAGATTGGTGTTCGTCGCCCATTGAATCTGAGAGAGCTAGACAGTAAACTGGTGTGCATCGACCATTGGATCTGAGAGAGCTAGACAACAGATTGATGTTGCTTGCCCTTAAATTATAGAGCCAGACAGCAAAGCGGTGTTCGTTTTCCATAGAATCTGAGAGAGCCAGATAACAGATTAATGCTTATCGCACTTAAATCTGAGAGCAAGACAACAAAATAGTGTTCGTCGCCCTTAAATCTGAGAGCCAGACAACGAATTGGTGTTCGTCACCCTTAAATCTGAGAGCCAGACAACAAATTGATGTTCGTCGCCCTTGAATCTGAGAGACCCAGTCACCAGATTGGTGTCGGTTGCCTTTCAATCTGAAAGTGTTAGAAAACATATTGGTGTTCACCACCCATCCGAATCCGAGA
This sequence comes from Mopalia ciliata, assembly GCA_034783835.1. NCBI lineage: Eukaryota > Metazoa > Mollusca > Polyplacophora > Chitonida > Mopaliidae > Mopalia > Mopalia ciliata. The sequence continues at coordinate 11,214 of JAVFBW010121908.1, forward strand.
ACCAGGACAACAGATTTGTATTCGTCGCCAATGGAATTTGATAGAGCCAGATAACAGATTGGTGTTCATTGCAGTTAAATCCGTGAGTCAGTAAACAAATTGGTGTTTGTTGCCGTTAAATCTTAGACATTCACGACAACGGATTGGTGAGTGTCACCCTTAAATCCAAGAGAGCCAAACAACAGATTTGTGCCCATCGCCCATTGAATCTGAACGACACAAACAACAGATTGCTGTTAGTCGCCAATTGAACATGAGAGAGCTAGACAAAAAATTGGTGTTTATTGCCCAATGAATCTGTTAGAGACAGGCCTAAAGCACGCTTTCACCAACCATCGTTACTTCCATTGTTGAATAATGAAACCGGTCTTCAGAACATTTATTTTTATTATGGAGCACAATGTCGATTTTTTTTTTCTTTTTCTTATTGAGATATCAACAGGAACGCGTGTGTATAATAACAGAGATACAAAGAGGGGTGTTTGTATTTCTTTTGCTCAAATATACATTTAAGGAATACAGTGAACAATATGATTAGATTATGAATAAGTAAGTCATCCTAACCGCGATTAAACAAGGGAAGCAATTTAAGGTCTTGCTGGACCCCTTGGTTGATTACCAAAATACCCGTTGCGTTTAGTCTATTATGCAGAAAAATATAACTTTGTGCAATATGTATGTAAATATTTTGGAAAGCTTGAAAACGGAGGATAACATTTCTGTGGATATGGTGAAATCAAGCTTTTATTTCTAACAATACTGCAAAATGAGTAAATGTCAACAGAAAACAGGCTGCATTTTCCATGGTTTATTTCTCCAGGTGCAATAACGCTTAAACTCAATAAATTAGTAGACCAGGTAGAGTAGTCCTTGAAATTTTTTAAAATTGTGATTCTATTTTTGTGTCTATCCTTCCTTGGAAAATCATATAAAAGTGCGAAATACTCTTTTCAAAAAACGTTTTAAAAAACCAAGGACGAAAAATGAGGCACTGTATAGTAGATTGCATTGTGCTTTTTAAACTGGTACAAGTTTAAATTTCCTAGCATAAACAGGCCTTTACAAATACGACTTGGAAAATTTAGAGTCAGAAATGCCATAAATATGCAATTAAATTTTTGCGAATTGAATATTTGATCATGGGAAAACTAAATTATAGGCGCCAATTTAACCGTTTGCAACATATAGTTCGAATACCCATCTCTTTATCCAAAAGATAAGAAAAAATGTATTCGTTTAATTTTATAACAAGGGTTACAGCAAGACTTTAAACTTCTGATGCCCATACATAGTAAATAAACTGTGCTTCGATAACTGTACTAAACATCGGAAAGTATACTTAAACTTTTCCGGCAACATTTGCGTCAGTCCAGAAAGAAGGAACATAAGCATGAGAAATTCAAGATATTTAAACATGGGATATCTTATTCCCTGGTACATACCGTGTGAATATTCCCTGTTGAGTTGTTATATTGAACGTTAACAGTGCAACGGAAAGACTGGCTTCTACCCTGCCTGCGACCTGAAAAAACGAAACACATTTCGTGGTGTCTTGAACAATTCTATAAAACTCGTTTAAGTAAGCCCAACATAAAAGTCCTAGGTCTAAGTTCCAATTGCATAGAGAAATTATCCGCATAGTACAAAACTCTTGACGGTGACTAAAGCTGTAATGCAGGTTGAAATAACTCCTGCAAACGAACTGTGGAGCAGACACTCTGATCGGCTCTGAATGGAAAGGTTTGATATTATATGTGTTTATTTGAATCGGGGTTTAGCGTCGTTCTCAAGGGTATTTCCCTTATGGGACGACGGACTGTCTATTTCACACTGTCTCACTTAAATACGGTGGAAACCCGGTACCGATGACATCTCGTAAAACTATCATGTCGTTTGCCGGAGCTGTATCGTGTGACTCCCTCATATACCTGCGGTCGATTGACACGATCTCGTCAAGAACAATGGACCCAAGTGCCATGTCAATCCAACTCAAAATGGAGGACCTTATTTTTTTCTTTGATTAGTTTTACTAACTCAGAGAAAAGATATCTATTTTTGTGTTATCTTCTTAAAAGTCATCGTGATGGATTCACTCGTTTGTGACACGAGTTTTGATCATGATGTACTCACGAGTGTTTATCTGTCAAGGACAAACTGAATGCGTCAAATGTTGATTTGTAAACGAAAATTCAGTCTTCCTAGACAATTTTATTAATCTCCTACTTTAGGGAAAATAATTCAATCGGTTAAAATTTTGGGACCTATATAGGCCGTGACGGAATCAAATATGCGTTTTTCAATTAGTAAAATCACCAAATTTAAAGCTGTTTTTCGCCTTCATCCAATTTGCATATAAAAGCCTTTTACCAAAGCAAAAGACCGACAATATTCTATTTCAGAATTACTATCACATTTTAAGACATTTTCCGCACTTAAATATATCATTGTCTTCAATTAATCCATTATCCTTTTCTCGTGAAACCAGTGATTACAAGAAGATGAGCACTGCAGCCAGTCTTCGTTCTTGGTTATGTTTAGGGTCTTCATTATCTCCGAAACTCCAACAACAGCTTCCTCATGGATAAGTCGATTTGTTGGCTATCTGGGCAAGCCGGACATCATCTGACTCATCTCCGAAAGGTAACTATATCTCAAAATTATCCTTCACGGAAACATTTTCTGGCGTTGCTTCTCGTCGAGTACGATGGATGGAGCTATCTTTAGCAGATTTGTAAAACTTGCCGAGTATGGTATTTTTTTAAAATGACTTGTTGCTGAATAATTCTAAGTTATCTTTAGCTGATGGTCTTCCTCGAGTTTTTCCAAAAAGGGCAAATATATATCGGGTTTTAAATTGAAATATGGACAATCTCGACAAACGAGCATTCTTTTTTTCGTGTGTGATAATGCAGCTCAGATGTTGGAAGCAACTGCTTTATTGTCATGCTCTCTCGACGTTAAAGACAATAAAGGAGGACTTAATGTTTCCCCTGTTCCACGTCATGATAGTATAGATGCGAATCTGCCTTTGTTTCCAGTGAGCTGACTGTATCTCGCCTTGAAAGGATGCTGTATAGTTTTCAGAAAAATTCCTCTGAATGATACATGTCGTTCTGTTGTCTTGTTTTGCGTTAGATTTGTCATTTTCATATGAATTTACTGCTTCTCTTTGATAAAAACATGCCAGAAGAATTTTGGTCATTGTGATTGTAATTGGTGCGTCTTGAATAGTGCCTTCAAGTTGTAGTTTAAGCAGAAAGCCACCCGTATCACACCATTGCTGCCATTTTAGTGTATCACCAATTGCTTGTAAATATGCTTGGAGCGTTTTTCATCTTGACAAACGTTACAGTTGATTGACATACACTCTTCGTTTGCTATGTCACAGAGGAATTATTGAAGCAAATCTGTGAAGACTTTCAAGCAGCAGAATGATGTTATAGTGATTCCTACAACCACATACGTTTTGGGGGCGTCTGGGATGTTAAAAGATTTACAATATTTATTGTAAAATAACAACAACAATAACAGTGATATACAGTATAGTATTCAATGGCAGAAATACTT